>PNEQ01027230.1:5961-24762 GCA_003012365.1 Medauroidea extradentata
AGTGGTGACCCCATCTTTTTATTGGTGCAAAGTTTTAAGGGAAGTCCAACGCAAGACCCTATACTAGTTTCGCAGTCATTCGTCCACAATATTGTGAGGCACGGCAGTCTGAAAATGCCGTTTTCGGCCATGTTGAAGGGCTTAAAAATGCTGTTTGCGACACACGTGATGTGTTGAAAGTTGTATTCCGTCCTGGTCTAAAATGTTATTTCTTTTCGTACGAAACCCGCGTGAGCACACGTGTAATAGTTTGTTTATAAAACCTGTATTTCAAACACACTGCAACGCAGTTTGAGAGGCAGGCAGACGGGCGCCTTAATTTTGTTTCTCTTTCCTCGAGGAGTGTGTGTGTGTTTCTGTTATGTTGTCTACAACCAACGTTTTGTCGTTCTTTTGTTTTTTTCTCTTTGTCGTTGGAATTACTTTTATCTGTGGTTTCGTTCTTTTGTCTCTTTCTGACGGAATTTGTTTTGTGGAATAGCGTGAGTTACCTACTTTCTCTTTTCTATGGTTACTTATTTGCCTTGGTAGGTTTTCTGTGCCTGTGTGCTCGTTTGTGCCGATTTGATTTCCTGTTTGGCTGTTCGTAGCTCACCGACCGAATTATTTGCGGAATTGCATATGCTTTAATTTGTTTGCCTGTTGCAAACGAAATTCTTTTATGGCTGTTTACTTGTCTGTTTGTATATGGGTGTATCCTCTGGTTTTATGTGACACACCATGTGCTGCAGTTGTGTACGTCCAAAATACTTCTTTAGTTTTTAACTTGCCTCTATTGCAATAATCGTCTAAAAATAACAACATCTCCTCAATTATAATTTTACTAAGCAAAGAAGAACTCAAAACTTATCAACGAAAAATGCGTTACAAGGTTTATTAAAAGTATACCATCACCATGATTCGTGGAATACCATAAATATGCATTTTTAGAAGATACACTCACATAATATGTTAACAAACTGCTGTGAGGCGCAAGGAAGGTCCATAAAAACAATATTTGCGAGGCGCTCCAAAGCGTAAGAGGTTTTCGGGGTGAAGGAGAGGGAGAGAGAGCGAGAGAGAGAGAGAGAGAGAAGGAGGGTTGGTCTGGCGGCTGCCGATAACCGGAAGTGGGGTGGCAATATGGAAACGAACGAGGCGGCCGGATCTGGACGTGGGAATCAACACTTTTCCTCCGCGGGCGACAGACACTGTAGCAAAGGGGATGCGGGCTGGAAGGGGTTGCGGGTTGCGGCAACGGGGCTCATGAGAACCGCAGGTATTAACTCAAGCTCCTCTGGAGTGGGGGAAGTTTGGCCCCGAGTACAGTCACTGGCGCAAAAAAAAAACTGAACGGTCAAATACAGAAAAGCAAGGGCCGCAAGACCAATATTGACGACCAATCTCTCTGTGTGATCACACTAAACCGCGCCATATTGCAGGCCATAACATGCCACACCAATAAAAATGTTTTTTTGGGCCATAAAAACATGTTTTTAATTTTTTTTTTTTCGCTACAGTACACAATCCCGTGTTCTCGCCAATAATATGGCCGCGTTCAACTTGGTCAAGTACAAAAGAGCAGCGCAATTGTCTAATTCTTATATGGTCTTTCTGCGACCTTGCTGTAAGAAGTAAAAATAGGCTGAGCATGAAAACGAATAGACTACGTGGTGAAGCTAGGAATAAAAAGTAAGCTACTTTCTCGAGAGAAGCGATATTTTATGTACTGTTCACATATTTCTGTCGCGGAGACGGGGAGGGGGGGGGTGGCTAATAAAATATTTTGTAGATCGTACAAATTTTTCCAAAATAAGACTTTATAATTTTTTAAAACAGGAAATATCAGCACGAAGAACAAACAGTACATTTTATAACTAGCTCAGAACAACAAATAATATTTTCTTGCAAAGACTTCGGCGGTTTGTCGACAGAGTGACAAAAAAACATGGGTTACTAAAGGTTTGAAAGTTGTAAAACAAGACTGAAAATAAAAATAACCTCATCAAAGAGGAATTGAATAAATTAACTACACCTGCGCTCGAACACAAACAAAATTATGCGCCATTATGCTCAGTTTCACCTAATTGTTACTATAAAAATGTTTCACATAAAACTAAGCCACAAAAACTAATACTTACTCTGCACTTGATCGGCTACGATCCCTGTAATACGATTAAGCCCATATTTTTCAGCTTAATATAAATTGATACTTCTGAAATATTACACATCGAAGAATTGTACAATCTATTTTAATTATTAAACTAGGATGAAAGTCACTGCAAATAATAGTTTTCAAATATCCTAGTATTAAATGTCTCATTACCGAACGACGTGACGTAACGGTAACACGTCGGACTCGCATTCAGGAGGACTCAGTTTCGACTCCCGACTCATCCGGCCATCCTTATTCCAGTTTTCCATGGTTACCCGAAATCGCTTCAGGTGAATACTGAGATAGTTCCTTAACAAATGCCTTGGTCGACTTCTCTCCCAGTTCCTGCCGTTGTGCTATGTTGTGTGTCGCCGTCTCTAATGTACCTCGCTGTCGACGAGACGGAAAGCCTACATACCTTCCCTTAAATGTCACATAAAAAGTCTTAAGGGATAGGGATAGAAATAGGTTCTTCAGCCCCCTAAATCCGCCACTGCTCTATAGGAGTCTGATACAGACAATATGTTTAAAATGTGTTTTAGGCATCAACAAGACGATATATTTTATAAACTTGGGATTATAGCAACTATTTACACTGCCTTTCTGTCTCCATCTGCAGAAACAATTGCATTTTCTTCCAGCGGTTCTTAGTTAAATACCTATTACGGGAAATAGAGTTCAGAGGTGACAATTCAATAAATTTGGTGAGGCTTAATGACGATGCTATGTCATGGGAAAAAAATCGCGTTTATTACTTGAAATGTAATCTTAGGCGAAAATGGCTACATCCAAGATAACGTTTTCTAAAATTACTGCCTGTATTTTGATTATATTTGAAGTCATTAACGGATGATAGTAAATTAAATTAGAATAATAAGTCAATTAAAACATCCATAAACGCTCTTTTAACGTATATATCTAACTATACACCTAATATTTTGTAAAATATAAATTTTGTGTGTGTATTGTAATCAAATTATACGCCAACTACATAATTTATTCATAAGTAGCCCTGAAATTTATTTTTTTTTTTCACATGAACTTGAAATTAGTATTACACATTATTAGCATTTGTTTTATTATACATTTGCCCGACTACTGTTTGACACAATACTTAAAAACATATATTTATATAAAAATTTAATTTTTGTCCTATTTAAACAACACGACGGATGCATTTCTTGGCTAATTTTAACTTAAAATTAACTACCACATGTTATTTATCACGAATCAACTCCCATAGATTCTGGGGTGCTAGGGATAAAGTACTCCTTTCTCGATAGACAAATAATAATTTTCCCCAGACCACTTAGGTATTTATAACGTACGAAATATCGTACAAAAAAAAACGTCTGTACAATAAATAGTAAGCAAGGTCCTTCTAAGCATCAACTAACAGTTACTTGAGCACTTGTCGGAAATATTGACAACTAATAGCGTGCAAAAAAGCGAGATGCAAAAAAATCGTTACATGAACGTTGTAAGTTTATTATTAGTATGATAGTAGTAATAAATAGTGCAATAATTTATATTTGTTCAATTCAATTCTCATTAGCTTGAAAAAAGCTAATTTTCCTCTAAGAACCTGGAATTTACTTGACACCAAGTAACTTTCCGATGTCTTTCTTTCTTTCTCTCTTTCCAACACCTACCTCTCTCCAATGTACCTCTCTATCTGAAATTCCTCTCTCTCCGATACACCTCTATCCGATATATACCTCCAATCTCTCTCTCCAGTATACCTCTTCCTCTGCGATGTATCTCTCCCTCCGATATATGTGTCTCTCCGATATCTCTCTCCGACACACCTCTTTCCCAACATTCCTCTCCGGCACCTCCAGAGCTCTCTCGTCCCCTCTCTCTCCTTTCAGTCTTACTGCCATCCACTCTTCGAGTTCTACAGAAGGAAGAATACGTAGCGTTGTTTTTCCCAGAAGCAACTGCCTCACCAACAGACAGTGACGTCACACCGGCGAAGAGCTGTTGTGCGAGTCAACAAATGGGAACGTTTGCACGCCGCTGTTTCCCGCGTGCTTTACCTGCCGCGCTTACACGCAGGGCGGCCAACCAGATGACATGCTAATGCACTCCACAGACCAGGCATGGACGGCGTGCTTTTAGCACTCTTACTAGTCGCGCCAGTTTACATAGCACACCGCAGTAGCCGTACAAGCAACTTACGGATCGCGTCACACGTCGGTTGATCAAGACAAAAAAAAAAACCTGGGCCCGAGTTTCTACATTTTTAGCGATAGTTATTTTTTGAAACATAAACAGGAGTCAATATCGTAACCTCCGTCTACTACTTTGTTATAACTGGTTCTATCTACGTACTCTGATTTTGTCGAGACAAAATTCAGCATAATGGATGCAAATTAGTTAATTAACGAAATTTATTTTTAACTGATAAATTAGCTAAAATCTTTATACCGTTTGTCACGACAAATTACATCGCACAGTAACACCAATTTGCAACTAAGTTACAGAGAAATTTTTATAGTAGCTCTCGTCTAGGCGTAAAAAATTATTGTCTCGAAAGCCGAGAAACTCGGGCCCATGCTCTAAAAATACTCTACTTTTGAAAGTGTGAGGCACAAAATCGATGTAGCACTATAAGGGTGCCGTTGACCAGCGCACGTAATGTCGTATCACCTCTACGCGCATGTCACTCAACTGGCGATCGGTGTTTTATTAATTTTATTTTCCATGAAAATTTGAAGCGGTGACCATATCAATTTGTTTCTATCTTGTTTGTGCTTTTCGAGTATTGTTGATATTTACCCAGACAGGGCCGTCAGAAAAAGCAGTTTTCAGCCATTTTGAGGGACTCTAATACTATATACACGACACGCGTATTGAATTTTTTTCACTTACAATTAAATCGTTTAAAGTCCACGGTGTGTTTTGTTTTCGTAGATAACAAAAATGCCATTCACACTGGCTGCAACGAATTTCAAATCCAGGTAGAGAGGGTCTTCGATATGAGAATAGATTTACTTCCCACACAGGCGGGATCACATCGCAAGTTGAGCGCTGTGAGTTTTCAGTGGGTAGTGAGAGTAATTTTTTACAAAAATAATATTATTCGGATAATTATATAACTACGTAATGTTTAAGTATACACACTCCAATTTGACTTGCGGTGGGGAAGATACATGGATTTTGATGCAGGGAAGGGATTCCATACTACTCAGACACAACGGGGCGTCTTGAATGTCCTAGGTGTGTAAGATAAACGCTTGGATGTACGTATTTTACGTATTCCAGTTCAAGAAGCGGGGAGAACTAAAGTATGCCACAGTACGCGCATCACGCCTCACTTTATACTGTAGACGTACGTCACTAAGCCTGCGTGCAGTATTCTCGCCAATAACCCATCTCTATGAGACATTCACTTGTGACCCTATCATTTTATGGCTTTATATTTGAGATAATGGTGTGTCGTTCCCCCATCAGCTTCTTAAGAGGGTGTGGTACATAATTCAAAGATAAAATAATTAATCTATAACTATAGGTTTCTTGAATCCAGTTTGTGAAAATTAAACAATAGCAATCCTGAACAATAGTTTTACCCAACGTTTAAAACAAAATTGTGTCCAGACTGTTACGAACTTCAGAGGCACAATCTCTGACGCCGGAACCTCGTGCATTTAACCGCGGCGCAACAGATCACGCGTAACAAATTAGTAATTCTGGATAAACATTTACTCATTAAGTTGGCAAATACCATTATCTAGGATTGTCATTGGGTTTTTTTTCCATATTGGCTTCGAAAAAAAACGTAGAAATCAATTTATGTTTTCAGCGTTTATTTATCTACCACGCATTCTTAAGGGGCCTCACTAGATAGGCTGTGTTTGAGTGCGTGAGGCAGGAGCGGTAAGGTTACCGTTGATCGACGTATGTAATACATTGTCGCCTCTCCGCGCAAGCAACTCAACTGGCGTGCAGTGCTTGCTATTATCCTTTTCCCTATGACTTAAAGCTGTGACCAAATTATTTTATTTATGGGTAGCATAGTTCAAAGTATAACACTTGTTTTTTATAGTGGGTTTTTCGAATCCGGTTGTTATTTTACCAGATACGGCAGCCTGGAAAAACAGTATTTCACATTTTGAGGGGTCCAAAAATTTTTCTAATAAATGTGCCAAATTTTCAAAACTATAGTGACATAGTTTGAAGTGTGCGTTCTCTTCGTAGATACACAAATGTAATGTGCGTTAAATAATTTCGTAAAAAAAAATATATATTGTAACTTGCTGCAACGCATTTGAAGCGCAGGTAGTGAGGCCAAAACTTTCAAGAATAAAAAAACAGCAAGAATAGAATATCCATGTTCTGGCTCAGTGAAATAGGGCAATAGCTCCTCGTACAAGAGAAAGCCAGTAAGCTGAACGTGTGTTGAAACCCAGCAAAGTCAAGTTTTCCCGCGATATACCATCATCTCTAGGCATGGTACATAAAATCAGCAGTTTAAAATTGTACGTTCCTTGAAACCAATTTGCAAAAAATAAAATAAACATCATACGTAGATAATAGTTTTTGCCAACTTTCTGACCAAATGTTTTACTCAAATATACTTCTGAAGACCAATCTCCGACGCAGAAATCTCGTGCATTTAATGGCCGCGCGAGAGATCACTGTTAACAAATGCGTCATTCTGGGCAAATGTTTGCTCAATATGTTGGCAAGTACCATTTCCTAGGATTGCTTTGCAGTTTTTTCAAATTGACTTTCAAAAACGAGACGACTTCAATTGGCGTTTTTAGAGTTTATCTAGCACACACTATCAATATTAGTCCACAGTGTGCGAATTATTTGGGGAGGGGAGGGATGCCCCCACTCATAATTCTTTTTCCCTGGCTCATATCATGGAAATTCTTACCCTGCCAGGGAACGTGATTCCCACCCCCCCTGAAATGTATTAAATTATTTAAATTTATTACACCTGATATAATATATATATATATATATATGTTGTGTGTATGTAATTATATAACAGAAGATAAGACTTCGGATTGTATGAATTTGGCTTTTTTTAAATTCTTCACACTCAAAATAAATTTTCTCTGAAGAAGAATTACATTTTCTGCTAGCTATATATGTTGTATTTAGGTACGAAAAACGTTTAAATAGCACCATTTACCATCTTGAAAACCAAATTTTTTCGGGGGAGGACCCCCGGACCCCTCGCTTTTTTTTGCAGGATATAGGTACACTTATTTCCTTCCCCCTCAGAAAAGAACTTAATTCGCACACTGCTAGTCCGGCAAGGAGGGGTCGAATTTTTACGGGGTGTAGCTGATGAGTGATGAGAGTTTCTTTCGGAGAGAATTTGAGTACTGAGACATCGGATGGACATCCCTGCCCTCCCCTGTTTCCTGTCTGTCTGGGCTACTATTGGTTCCGCCAGTAATGGCCTCGTCGACGAGATGTTGGACCCTACCTACCTACATGCCTTTGTGGACGGACCGGAAACAGCGGTCGACGGACCGCGTCCCACGTCGGCTATAAGCATTAGGAAGTGAAGTTAGCTGAAAGACGAGGTGACTCATGTACAGCAGGGGGCCATTCTGAAACTTTTATGTCCCCTTATGGGAGATGCAAAGCAAAGTGGATGACATCTGATGGTGAACTTCTGAACCTCCGCAATGGTGGTGCCAGAAATATCTGGGTTATACGATACCGACTGCAGACACTCCATTGTATACATGCGTAGCGAAGCAATTTAATGGTGATAACTAAATACTAGGTGGCAAAAGCACTGTTCTCAGTTGTAAAAATGAATGGAGTTTTACAAAAATTTGTTTCTATATGCATATAAAGAGCACTGTCGAGTTGTAACAACGTAAAAATATCGTTACGAGTATTATCATTTTTACATATCGCAACTTCTGCCAAACGTGTATTCATATATAAACAGTATTCTCTAAACTAATTCTGTGTAAACTCTTTGTATTTTATTTTCCAATTTGTGTTTTTTTTTGTCGCTGCGGTAACAAAAATTAAGATCAAACGAGGTTAGTTCAGCGTCATCCAGTTTAAATTTTTGAAATGGTAAAGCAGACATGTATGTGTAGTTCTAAGGGTTAAAATATATGCATGCGAATCTTAGTTGAAAAAAATTTCCGTTTTTCTGGTTATTTTTGAACGGCCAATTCTGTCACCAAAAATTGTTTCAAACATTTTTTTCCGAAACTACGTTTGCAGAAACTTTCGTTAATATTTGGTAAAGTGAAAATGACAAGTTCATAATATCCATTTTTTATGTAAAGTATTAGTCTACTTGGAATAACGATAATATTTGTGTGTTGTTAACAACAACATGGACTGACATTTAAGCATTATATCACCTATAAGTATGCTGAATGGGAAGTTTCGGTGTGCAAATATTTTAATACATTTTGTAGTTTGAAAAAAATATATTTGTCATTTTTTCTTTGAATTGTATTTTCGGCATAACGAAATCATTTATTGAACCACACTCTCCATGGGGCTTTATATCTCGTCGCTTCTACATACTGAAATGAATAATATGGAATGTATTAAACATTCCATTATATTTTTCACATTAAATAGTATATTCGGATCAATATTAGTTTTATATACGTAAACTACGCCCTGAATTAAATCCACACGGGCCTTTGAAACTGAAAATAAACCCGCGTCTCCATTGCCACGCATACGGAAAATATCTTTCTATAGGTTATTCAGAACAAATTATGCACTAAAAATTTTTCCTTTGAAAAATATCACTAGCTGTTACTGCATATAATTCAACATTAACTTTAGTTGCCTTACTGTTTGCATGGTTGGCAGCGAAATTACGCAATATAGTCCTGTGTGTTTTACCGTTTAAATTCGACAATACAAAAAACCAAATCAACCGAAATCGACAAAATTGTAATTCATATAATTAATAAACTTATTTTTATCAAACTATTGTACGTGCTTACTGACTGCATAATTTATTTTACACGCGCAAACACTAAGTGATATGTCCAGAGAGGTTACAATGTCTCGTCGTTAGCCGTTACGCGCGGAAAGATACGAATTCGCTGAAAATAGAACTTTAGCAGGGCTATTTTGAGTGCTCACTTAATCCCAAACCACCTATATCACAATTCCAGCTGTCTGCAAGGCGCGACGTTGTTTCGCATCTCCCATACGATGTTTGTATTGCAAGGTGGCCGCACGAGTGGCGTATTATCCGCGTTCGAGGCCTAAGTGCAGAAGCGGTAACGACGACACAACACGCGCATCGCGCCTCGACCTGACCTTTAGGCGCAAACTGGCGTGGTCACTTCTCCCCGACAACTACCAGCGGGATCGCGGTGGTCGAGGGGCAAACCTCTCGCCTCCCACCAAGGCGATCGATTCCCGACGGGGTCGGTCCCCGGATTTTCGCATGTAGGAATCGTGCCGGACGATGCCGTTGGTCGTCGGGTATTCTCGGGGATCTTCCGTTTTACCCGCCCCTTCATTCCAGCGCTGCTCCACACTCCCCTCAAGTCACCCCTCACCAGCGCTGAAGACCTCGATGTTAGGCGCTGACCAAAATCTCTCACTCGCCCCAGACCACGGTCGTAGAAGAACAGGTCTGGACACTCGCCTATCTAACAATGCATTTTGCTTGACCCCCTTGTTGTTTGGCTGTAGTTCGTCAAGTTACCGAGAATGTCGTACTTTTTGGCGCTGTTTTCCGGGCGGTCGGACTCAAACTCCGTCCATTTTTTTTCCATTGTTAAATTTATAAAGTAAATAAAGATTGCTGGAGCCTTCTCTTAAATTTGTGAGCGATGAAAGTATTTCGTAAATTGATAAAAAAATACGTTTTGATAGATTGTTTATCTTAGCGGAAATGAAGTGGGCGGAGTTTAGTCCGACCGCCGTAACATCAGCGCCAGTAAAACACAATATTCTCGGTAACTTGGTGAACTACAGCCAAACAACAAGGGGGTAAAATATCCAAGCGAGTGTCCAGACCTGTTCTTCTTCGGCCGTGCCCCAGACAACTCCCCTTTGTAAGACATTCTGTACTGAGCCTGTCCTAATACAATATACATTTTAAAGCGGCGACATCATTGTACTATTGCATTAACTGTATGCAGAATGTCAAGCTATAACACCTTATAAAGAAGGCCTGACCGCATGGCCAAGGATCCCGGGTTCTATTCCTTGCCGGAAAAGTCAATATTTATCATTACCTCTCCGGGTTCCCATATTGTGGAAGGCAATGGCAAACCACCGCAGAATCGCCACACCTAGACGGCCTCGGGGGCAGTCGTGATTTTCATACACCCTCCCCCTTTTTTCCAGTGGTTATAAACCTGCCTTCGGGCAGAACACCACTCATCTATCAAGACGTGTTTACAAAATTGTTATTAAATCGTCCAAAAATTTATTTTGAGATAATCATGCCAAGTATAATGTGAAGATTCGAAATATGTCGCAGAAAAATAGCATATAATAAATCATATGATAGGGGGGGAAAAGAGGCAAAAAAAGCGGCACATGTAAGGTTTAGATACCCACAGTTATATTTGACCTTGAGTATCTAAGGTACAGTGAAGTGTGTGCTGGTTACTTTCTGAATTTCTCCATCCAATTGAAGTCATATAAATAACATGGACGTATAATTTGTACTTTCCGTAGTAGGCTTACACAGAACAACTGCTGAAAAAACAAACACACGCGATGAGTGTTTTCCACTGAGCTAAAGTACTTTCCTCAACAGTCGACCCACAACTCACCCCTTCCTTCCCCACTGCCGGCCCAGAGCGGACGAAGGTTGCCAACTGCGGCCAATCGGGCACGTCCTCATCGAGCGGCTCAGCTGGCCAGTTCCATTGCCGGTCGTTAAAAAACAGTCGGCAGGCGGATTGTCCACTCCATTTCGAGAGTGAGAGGGCGATGAGCGTGTGTAGGGGGCAGAGCGAAGCGAGCGAGCAAATGACCGGTGCAGCCCTCCAACACACGCACAAAGACCGGCGAGAAGGTCTGCTGGTAGTTGAGTGGCCGGGAGAGGAGGGTGGGATGTATATTTAAATGAGTTTTACTGCGGGGGGTCGGGGGTGGGTGTCCGTCCCTCGCGTCGGACCAGTCAATCCCTTACACCGTATACCCCTACCTTTAATTGGCTACTCCAGTTGTATTCAATTAGCAAGGGCTCCGGGGATGCTGAAAAGAGGCCAGTTTCCACTCTCCCGGATCTCCTGGGGAGGTAGGCAACGTGTTTGAAAGTTACGAGGAAGCCGGGCGCAACCTACTGCGAGGAGATTCAAGCTGACACCCCATTGCTCATGTCAGTTCCACACTGGACTCTGATGAGAAAACCAACTCCTTTACGACTAGCTGAACATCAACGCAGGGTATGAGGGATAACTGGTTCAAAACCGTAACAACTACCGAATTTACTTTCCTACAGCGAACTTGCGCTGAAATAAAACTCAGTACAGTTAAACAAAATTTGCTTAGTATAACTAAAAAAATGTGTAAAATAAATATGTTTTGCGCTAAAACACAACCACTTTGTTGTTTTCATTGTTTCCCAAGTAAAACGTTTTCTTGGTTGCAAATACATTTATTTACGTGCCTAGCCATTCAAACAAAAACAACAGCAAAATAAGTAGCACCGAGAATCAAAACCGGGAGTAACACTGAGCGCCGGTGATTGACACATCCTTATAAATATACGGCTCGTAAAATGTATGACGCTCCGGTTTTGTAGAAACTGTTTTAGGCTTATAGGGATTGTTTGTACCTGAATGAAGCATTATTAAATGCACTTACAATTAGTGCTAACTGTCTCAGACATAGCAAAATACTTCTCGACGTGTGATTAAAACTACGACGCGTACAAGCACAAAGGTTTGGTTGGAGCAACCCAACGTACATTATTGTATACTTCCGAACAAATTATTACATTTGCGTCAACCATATTGTCAGGCGTAAGTACTTTGTCAAATAAACTATATCTTTACTGGGACAACAAAATCATATGTGTTTCTTTCGGTATTTGGTTCTGCTGACAAAATATTTTGTTAACTCACGTAAATATTTATTTCTGTAATGTAAAACAAATATTTGGTAAGCTATCCTTCAGTATGGGGGAAGAGGGCACAATTCGGTAAAGTTTTTTTTTTTCTGGGAGGCAAGGAAGCCAAATAACATACATAACACACGCTCCAACTCAAAATTTACCCAATACATTTTATTGTACGAAACAGGGTTGTACTCCTACTAGTTTGTTTGACGAGAGATGACACCACTTTATTCTCACATTCGTGACGGCAGTTTAACGCAATGCGACATAAACTATTATTTACAGTAAGACGCAGTAGAATCGTCTAATATAAAGCACTTTTATTCCACTTGTAAATATCTCTACTGTCCCTCCATTTTGTTTATTCAACATTATTCTTCTTATTCCTTCAGTAATAAACTCCCAAATTCAGCTTCTATTTTTTACAAACATAGTATGTAGATACTCACATAATGGATACAATTAAAGAAACGCGACCTATACTGCTGTAAACGTAACTGTAACGGAACTATAAGCAAAGAAAGTCCCGAGGAGTCTAAAAACACAGATTCATAAATGTAAATCCCAGAGTCTGCCTTTCGAATTTATTCCTTTTAAGTTGGCTTGATTTAAGAAGTGAGAATAAAAGAAAAGAGGTAATCACCAAACTGGTAGTTTTTTTTTATGTCTTATCAAGAGAAAACTGATTTTCAACAAATATAGTTTTGTGATCCAACAAGGCATTCTCGCGGAGATGATTATTTTGAAAGCGCAGAGGATGGTTGAGGTTTCACCCTCGAGCAATCACGGCCTGCCTTCTTTCACACAAAGGCTCGCGTCTTGCCCGGGGCGCATTTTAACGAACGCCCGACGTACTTACACACACACGTAACGACTAGCGCTACCAACAATACAATCTCAGATGCTGCCTCCAGGCGTCTTGCTTTCATTCAGGGCCATTATAATTTCGCGCGAGATTCGAGTCTTGTGATTCTCCCGAGCACATCCGAGCATCGCGAAGAAAACAACACAAGTCGCACGTTATTTACTTACTGAACACATTTTTTGCTGGAGACACAAGTTAAGTTGGCATAAATGTAGTGAACTAGTGTTGACATTTCACGCTTTTATTTTTTATGTTACATACTTTCTAACAACCAACTGCTTAACCTGTGTTATCTACCTGCCATTACAGACATTGTCAGCTGTGCCTGGCCGCTCCTTCCCCAATGCCTTATGGTTACAGCCCACAATTTTTCGCGAAAAGAATCCTGCAACAGTTTGTTTCAATGCCTTGTGTGCACATATGCAGCCCTGCTTCCTGGTCAGTGATTGGCTGTTTTTAACTCTCAGCGTCTTGGGTTCTACCCGCAAATCACAGACGTGTGGTGTCGCAGTAACCTTGTTCCTGTTGGCACAGTCAAATGAGACACGTATGTGCAATACATTCTGCCAATAATCATGAAGCACAGCTTCATATGTGCACATAAGGCAATTGAAACAAACTGTTGCAAAATTTTTTTCGCGAAAAATCTTGGGCTCTGTACTTATGGTGGAATCACATGCAATAGCGTGACAAAAGCGACGCGAATAACAAAAGATGTCAGCCAATCACCGCCGATGTTTCAATGAAGTCAGTACATCCGCCTCGACGCTGATTGACTGACATCTTTCGTTGTTCGCGTCACGTCTGTCGCGTCATTGGGATTCCATCAATATTCTGCTGCCAACTAATCAACACCTCCCTCCTTTTCATAGACACAGAAGTACAGTTACTTATTCCATACACTGTTGCCAACTACTTAACAGGACACACTTTTAGTATCATCTATTTAGTTCGAAGTTACAAACTTACTGCGTCATGAATAGTTCACTAGAAACGCGTTTGCTTACAAATTTGGCAAAAACGTTTTCAAGGATTATGCATTTTATTTATTTGATTTTATTTGACTTTTTAAAATTTCTTACAATTCCAATAAACCCTTTTAAGCGTTATCTTATGTGGCGACGTTATTATTATTATTATTTTTTTTTTTAGCGCGTTAAATACAAGCACCATTTTGGCAAAACTGGATTGTTCCTAGGGTTCCTTTTCACTTTACTAGACTTTCTGCCTGTGTACCTTATAAAATGTCCTTCACGCCATTTTTAACTAACTCAAGACTCATATACTTGCATAGCCCTTACCTGGGTCTTTCTTTGTTGTTAGGGACCTGAAAAATTCGCATTTTTTGGGCACAAGCTATAATTCAAACATCCGTTCAGATAGTGTCACTTTTGCAACTGGGCCTTGACGTATTTGACACCTCATGGAAGTCTTTGAACCAATAATAAAGAAAAGATTAAATGCGTGTCCAATTATGAAACATTATTGTATCAGCGAGAAGCCAATGAGCAGATGTTATTTGCTTCACTACACATATGTTTTTGGATGCTAGTCTACAGGTCAGTGAACCCGTCAATTTATCCTGTCTATAAATAGTTAAACATAATCGTCGTCATGCAAAAACACTCAGGAGATTAGTCTAATATCCACCCAGTCTTGTATGCTAACTTGTCCCATATGTCCTGAGAAGCTTTTTATTCATCACTTTTCCATGCTGAGTAAGAGTCCTTTCTTTTCAAGGTCTTGTGTGAGACATTTCCTAAACCGGCATCAACATACGCCCGTTGAGTAGTTTTCAAATAAAGTTCTATCTACCAAAGCTCTGCCCACAGGTCGGTGGCTTAGGAATGCGGCAACCTTAGGGAGAGGAACAGCTGTCAACTCAAATTTATTAGTTTTCGAAGAAATAACATGTATCTGAGTTATTACTGTTAAAATTCTCGCTACGTTAAGACACAGTAGTGACGGAATGCACGTATTTGGCTACTCCGTAGAAACGTCCGGAATATAATAATGACTAATTACTTTGGACGGTTTCAATTTCCGTATCAGAACTAATACGGGGTCCTATACAAATTCCTTGTGCGTCAGAATTTATATTAGGATGTAATTTATGTTCAAACGAAGTTAAATTTTTCATAAATTAATCAGAAAATTCGAATTATGATGAAAAATATATAAATTCAAAATGGCGACTACCCCTCACTCTTACGGTGGCACATCCACCGTCATCTTAGAATAACATTAATTTTGTAATATTTTTGCTTGACCAGGATAGGGAATAGAATACAAAACGGTGGACAATTTAAGAATAAAAAAATAACATCGTTTATTTAATTTTACCTGTGGAGGGGAAGTAGTTGGATTAAACAAATTTCCGTTCTGCAACCTACAGAAATGAAAATAAAAACATTATTTTGCTATTCCATATTTATACTTCACACCGGCACCCTATCATTGCCACACTATACAAATTAAATCGGGAACTAAATTCAAAGAAATATTTTAAAAAAATCCTAGATGGCGGCAGGTGTCGCACCTTAACCCACTCCCTTCATGTGGCTATACATGGACGTATCTGCACCAGCTGGTGTAGTGGTTACGCCCGCAGACAAGCAGCGGTCGCACGGAACCCAGGCGATGCCAGCGGCAATCGGCACATCTCTCGCCCTGGACCGGCGTCGCAGCAGCTGTTATCCAATTGGAGCTAATAAAAACGTCTCCTGGCGACCCGCCGGCCTCATAAATCTTCATTCGTCGTGGCCGGCTTCGCGTCACCACCCGCTTGTCTCGAGGCCACCTTCCCAGTCTCCTCTGCACCCCTTTAAGTGTGTTCACGTGACAAAAATTCATAATTTTATATTTGTACGACATAATGTTAGTTTTACAGAGGTTACTTGTGACTACATTTTCCACTTGTCAAACTTTTTTAGCTGTCATAGTCTTCCCATAGCGGCATGTCACAGTCATGGTTTGTAAGTTACGGGAACATGCAAATGTGTTACAGCGTGTTCACAAATACTTTTTTTTTCTCAGAAAATATTCCACCGCTGTGACAATGTACGAAAAGAAAACCCACTTCGGACGCCCTCCAACGTAGCTAAAAACGGCTCTTTTTAGGCTGCCGTACTTGAAAATGCACTAACCGGATGTATGCGAAATTCAGACATGTGCACTGAACGCGAAGTTCAATAGGAAATAAATTATAAAAATAAAAATCGGCGGGAATCTTGCACGCTAGTTCAGAGAAGGTTGTGGGTTCAAATCTCGCCTGGTGCAAACATTTTTTTTTGTTCTTTAAATTTGTTAGTTTTTAATTGTACATAACGAAAATAATGCAGTTTTCTTATTCTGTAACGTTAAATTCGTTCTACATCACGATAGTAAATCCTGTAATATTTTGTTATGGAAACCTCTATTTGCACAAAATATTCTTATACATATTTCCGACGTTTTTATGCGGAATTTTGCTGTTAAATTTTCTTGTTAGTTCGTTACATAATGCCATAGCACATATTGTTCTTAATGAAATTAATTTCGACTAGTGAAATATACGTGTTTATGTATAGGTAGTGTAGATTAACCAAATATATTAGTTTTGAATTATGCTATGCTTTTACAATATGTGTCACGGATTATTTTCCCCATTCTTTCTCATGTTTCATCAATAGTAGTTTAAATTATTGTTTTAAAAGGCGATATTTTTTACCACATATAAACTTATGTTTATGATTTTACCGTCAGTTTGGACGTAATGTCGATTAAATAAATATAACTTCGGTATCCTGTGACTATTAATTTAGTAGTTTAAGAAATTTAAAAAAAAAAAATGCTTCACGAAGACTCTATCTCACGACTCTAAGTTAGAAAGCGAAAGCATTAACAATGCTCTACAACAGTCACATTGATAACGCTATCTGTAAAGAAAAATTAACTTATTTTTTTATTTATAGCATATCTTTATAAAGTGGCTTATTGATACAAAATGTACTAACATCGCACAATATATTCGCTATATGACATAACTGAAACAATATTTCGGGGTAAACGTAATCGTAATTCAAATTATTTTTACTAGCGAATGCTTGCCTGTGTGTTAAAATGTGGTGTGCGCATGCGCGAAGCATGTGGCAACAGTGTACAAGGCTGATCCCGCGACTATTTCTAGTCCGGCGTTAGTTGGCGTTTATGAATAAGGTAACACTTGGTCCGGACTAAGTGAGGACCAACCCTGGACTAACTGGCACGAGATGGTCTCAGGATCATCTCGGAACTATCTCACGACTATGAATAAGGCCCTTACAGTTTTTACATATCTGCAAAAGTAAAGATTGCTAAGATATGTTATGTGTTATTTGTACAAAAAAAGGTACGCAAAATACTGAGACACGGCTCACATCGCTTCCTCATTATGCGTGTTTGGAAGATCTGTTTTCGGTTCAAGTTAATTTTTTTTTACGCAAACATTTAAATATTAGATAGGTCACATTGTTCATATTTATTTAACAACTAGTTTACGTTTGTTACGCGTTGAATAACACCTTGCCGCTCACTTGCAAATTACGACCGTATTTTATTTCGGTCCCATTCATTTTGATTTATGGCATGAAATAAAGCAACATTAATTACAAACGGTCATAAATATCACAGAACTCTTTAATAAGACGTGAACCTAGGGTGGAATTTCTTGCAAAGGAAGGATTAAAATACAACAAAGAGCAGAGGCAAATTCAAGGGGAAAAGGAATTAACAGAGATGTTGGAGGCAAAGACACACTGAAACCTGAAAATTATGTCCTAAAACTGAATATATTTGGAGCCGACAGGCTTGCGTGACTAACAAAAAAAGTATTTTCAAAGAATAAATTTACTAGATATGTCTTTAGTAATGAGATCAACGAATGACAAGATTTTTTTAAATTAAAAACGTTCGTTTTAATTAAACCTTTAAACTCTTGAAAGTTCTATGAATCTCAAATTGCTTTAATGTGCGCTACGATTATTATCTTAAGAAGTTTACCTTTTACAAAACTGTAAGGGTCGTATATTTTTTAATAAATAATAATAATAAATAAAGGAAGCAATAGTAGTGTAATGGCAATAGTCCCAGACAATCAAGATATATTTTGTAATAGTTGCAAGGAATTTGTTTGTACTTTTGCGTTTGTAAAAGTACAGCGGTGTTCCTTGCAAAATTATATGTTTGTAAAGTTATGTAACAGCCTTAGGATAATTTAATTTACCAAAATCACGAGTTTGTCGGAAATTATACAGCTATACATGAATCACATTCTTCTGGAATGATGTGAATTGAGTGTTTGATTTTGGTCGGCAATTAAACATCGAGGTCTTTAGCGCTGGTGAGAGGTGACATGAGGTGGGTATGAAGCAGTACCGGAATGAAATGGCGGGGGAAACGGGAGATCCCCGAGAAAACCCGCCAACCAACGGCATCGTCCGGCACGATTTCCACATGCAGAAATCCGGGGACCGGCCCCGCCGGGAATTGAACCCGGATCGCCTTCGTGGGAGGCGAATGGTCGAATGAAATTATTATTCATATGAAATACGTGCTACTAAATTTAAAAAGAAGTAATTCAACTATACATTAAATATATACAACCAAAAAACAGCAAATCATATTTACAGTGCGGTGGCCATTTAGAGCAAGTAAGCAGGTTCGATTATTGGTACGTCCACAGTTTATTTTCTCAAAATAATTACATATATGTTACACAGTGATTTAATATTTTAGTTA
>PNEQ01027230.1:24862-52428 GCA_003012365.1 Medauroidea extradentata
AAAAAAAAAAAAAAAAAAAAAAAATGTGTGTATTGATCTTCAGCTACCGCCAACTTCAGCTGAAGTGTAGACTGCATTTTTTAAAGGCACAGAAGCGAAACTACCAAATGCAGGACGAACTCGATCCACGCCGGGAAACATTACAGCGAAACTGGCTAGCAACTCGGAGGGCAGTAATTCGCAATGCCTACGGATTCGCTGAGGAGAGGCCTAACTACAGGAAAACTCCAACTGCACAGAGTATCAAATAAGACACCAAGACCGCATCTAGACCATCATGTAGCCAATAACAAACCGATCAGGCCCTACGCTTATATACAAGGCACCACCTCGTCATTTCACTTATGCGTACCTAGTGATCCTGCGTTGAGGGTGCGGACTACATCAGTTTTCAACGCCATATTTTTTATTTTTGTACCAGACGTTTGTATTCTCATTTTGGACATAAATTGTGACTAAATTTTGCTCTTATGAAATTTTTTTTATCTCTCATAGTTTTTGCGTAATGTCTCGTTAAGGGGGAATGTTAGACAATTTAATTGTATTTTCAGTTTCTGAGCCATGAAATTTATTCAAATTACATTATCAAAATTTTCTCTTCGACAAAACATAGGGTATATTCTTGATAAACTGCTTGACGTAAATAATACTGGAATATTTAATTAATTTGTCATGCAGTATCATTGCAAGATAATTCTTGAAAGTTAACCTGTAACTCTCTTGCAATGATTTTGCATGACAAATTACTGAAATATTCCATTATTATTTATGTGAAGTAGTTTACCAAGGATATGTCCTATGCTTTGTCGAAGAGAAAATTTTTATAAACATTTTTTAATGTTATGGCTCAAAAACTGAAAATACACTAAAATTCTCCAACAATCCCCCTTAACATCAAAATTTGCATTTTAAGGTGTTATGCACACTGTTTAAACCAACTGACATACTAAACTGAAAATATCTACAGTGAATAACGATGTTGTATACTACAAGGTCGCATATGTAAATATAAAATATTTTCGTATTGAAAACAGATTGCTGAAATTTGAAATTAAATTTCCAAAATTCAGGATTAAAAAAAAAATACAAAAACAATCTTTATTTTTCGTTTTTATCTAGAATACCTTGTAGCCTACAACATCGTTATTCACAGTTTTTTTCTTTTTTTCTTTTTTTTTTTTTTTTAGTTTGGTATGTTAGTTGGTTTTAGTTGCGTACATAAAACCGTAAAATGATTTTTGACATTTACGAGTCGTTACGCAAAAATTACGAGAGATAAAAAATTTTCATAAGAGCAAAATTTGGTCACAATTTACGTCTAAAATAAGAAAAAATACCCGCGTCCGTAAGACTGCAATTGCTTTGGCTATTAAATCGTCGTATTAGCAATATCATATTTTAATAGTTTTGTGTGACAAATGCATGTCTCACTAACAACACTCCAGAGGCACGACAGAGTGCGTCGAGTTTGCATATACAGTACGCGTCATTAGCAAATATAAAAAAAATGCTAATGGTCCTAAATTAATGACGCGTACTGTAATAGCCGCTCTTAGATGTTTGATTCACTCGTCCACAGGCGTGGAAAGGTCACGAATACTGAGTACTCTCGGATTTCTTGCGTTTCTTCGTGCCCCGTTTCTTTTTGACAAACCACTGGGCCACACTGCTGTCAGTGACACAACAGTCCTTTACTTAATGCCGAGAGCATTTTCGGTTTCATACTGTAATTCGAAATTAGTGTAATGGCAGGATAAAATGAACTGTGTGTATGAACTGTGCCAAAATAGCCCAGTCAATTAAGATTTTATGTCGGAAATAATTAGGTAAAAGCTGAATTTTGAATGGTTGTTAGATCACAACTAGAGGTGTTTTTCCCAAAAGTCCTCGCCCCCTTTCCCCTGTGACTTCTCGCCTACTCCCCCTCCAAGTACCACTAGTTGTTAGAGCAACTGCCCAAAATTCAGCTTTCACCTAATTATTTCCGAGTTTCACTCTTTTCCCCTTTTATTGACTCGGCTAACAAGAGGTAAAACCGCTGCTACTTACAAATGATTATCACCTGTACCTGTCTCATACGCAAATGCTAAATCAGTAATTAGATGTTGAGAATAAAGGAGTCTAACCGTCTTGGGTATTATTAACACAGATTACTTGATTTTTTAAATTTTTAATATACACTGTTTAACAGAAACTTGCTAGGCGAAACAATCGTAGCAAATTTGCAGACCGTCTCGATAAACGGACTAAAATCTTCAACTTCCCAACTTTCTTTTCGCGTCACTTTTCTCTCGCGTCATTTTTATTTTACCAGAGCATTAATCTTGCTGCTTGCAAAGATCAGAAGAGATGACAGGTTTGCCACATTACCGTCACATCAATAACGTTGAACCAGGCATCGAAGTGACAACGTTTCACAAGAGGAGGAAAAATACACTCTAATAAACTTGAGACGTGTTTGCAAGGGGAAAAAAAACATAGTCACTGCAGTTTGCAAACTATAAAAGTTTTCTAACGCCAGTTTGGTCAGACCTGGTAACGTGCTTTTCACAGTGACAAGTAAAAATTGTGTCCTGTGATGTTAAAAAAAAAAAAAAAAAAAAAACACCATACAAACATCCACATGGAATTAAGTTTCGTAAAATACAGTGGCAATGTTCACCGAATGTGAATAGATTCTGCATATCACACGAACCTGCAAATGCTTAATAAGCGTCTCATTTATTATCATGAGTACAGATAGATTTATAGCACTAACGTACACGTGATGTATTAAGAAATGTAAGAAATACTTCTCGAATT
Organism: Medauroidea extradentata; assembly: GCA_003012365.1. NCBI lineage: Eukaryota > Metazoa > Arthropoda > Insecta > Phasmatodea > Phasmatidae > Medauroidea > Medauroidea extradentata. The sequence continues at coordinate 27,665 of PNEQ01027230.1, forward strand.
TCTGTCTTCTATGATTTCCGTCAAAAAATTTAATCGGCAAGTCATTGTTCCCCATTAACAGTGATTATGAAGTTAATAATTATCTGGTGTTTTATTATATTAGTAGAAGCAGTTAGAAAAATACGAACCTTAAAATTTGCATTGTGTGTGTGTGCGCGCGCCAAACTTTGAACGTACCACAGAACTAACGACGAAAATACGCTCACTTAAATTGCAGGTACAGTGCGAACTGTGTAGCATACAGCTAGGATTTTTAATATTCTAAGACGTATAAAGTCTCATTCTTTTGCTGTAAAAATTAGCTTTACCTAACATTTATGTACTCAACATATTAGCGTAATATCGCATGGCCACGAGACCTTACAAACAAGCATGTCAAATTACTTTAATAATGTCAAGTTAACCACAACACGACTTCTTGAGATGTCCAGTATGAACTTTGGGATTTGTACGTAGTCAATTTAACCAGCTTAAAAACTAGAGTTACAGAGCTCGAGTTTGTGAAGTACGCACATAATATGTTACTCGCAGAATGTGTATTGCACAGACGTGGCTCATCTGACTGTGCCAACAGGAACAAGGTTACTGCGACACCACACGTCTGTTATTTGCGGGTAGAACCCTAGACGCTGAGAGTTAAAATCAGCCAATCACTGGCCATGAAGCAGGGCTGCATATGTGCACATAAGGCATTGAAACAAACCGTTGCAGAATTCTTTTCGCAACATATCGTGGGCTCTATGTATTAAAAAAAAAAAAAAATGGAAGCTACGCGAGAGAGAATGTATCAAGCGATCGGAAATGAGAAAACCAGCAGGGTTTTGAGAAACATTCAGTGGCGTGTGACGTATACGGATGACGACCCTAATTTCGTTATTGTATGGGATGCGTCTACTGGAGGAAGGAGACAAGCTGCCCGAACTGCTCGAGTGTCAGGAAAGTTATGGGTTTGAAAGAATGGAAGGGGGGGAGGGGGTAAGTAGTTGCGAACCCCAGCAGCTAATGGACTTAGGAGCAGTGAGATGAATCAGAGAGTCGGTACACTCTATTTTTAACATGGTTTAAAAAAATTTGCAGTTATAAAGACATTTTCTTTTCATGTATTGTACAGTTAGATGCAATGTCAGGCGACGTTTTTTGGTTCTAATTGCGTTCAAGTGCGATGAAGTCATAATTTTACACTGTAAAAAAAAACATCCTTGAATGTTTTGGAAGTTATTATCCCAGACGCAGTATGGTACAGTTACAATATTTCGTCTTGTAAATATGCTAACTTTTACAGTTGTTATAATACAAGTCTGGTATCTTCAGAATACATTTGACTGTTTTATAAAAAGGTTTAGGAGTGCTACCACGGATGACTGGGAAACTATTCTACCATGCCTACTTTCTTAGCGCTCCTATACGCACGTCTGGTAAATTTACAAACTATTTTTTAGAGTGTATAGTTATACGAAATAGTGTTAGTTTTGTACACAATACTTGTGAATGCAATTTACTCTTACGAAACAATTTTAGCTGGAGTAGATTTCTCATAACGGTGCGTAAAAAAGTCAAAGTTGGCATGTTCTGCTGCCATACAATTAGTGTAAACCAATTGACTAACGTTCGTGAAATAATTCACTGTGAAATAACGTACTATGGGCTACGTTATAAAACACTTTTTAAAAAATCCCGCGAAATGTTTTTGTATTAAAAAAACTGATGAATTTGCAACATTTTTCTGTACTTTTGAGATTCTTTTTAAAATGTTTTATTGCATAGCTCATGGGATGTAAGTTCACGGTGAATTATTTCGTTTAATTAGGTAAGATGGTTTTCACTATTTGCATGGCAGTGTAACAAGTAAATTTTGACTTTGACGCACAGTTATGAGAAAAATATCACAAGAATCTTCTACAAACCTAACAATATTTCATAAAATTATAAAATTATGGTTCTATCGCTCTTGAACACCCTTAAGGGGGATGGAGCGCCAAAGGAGTGAATTTTCATAATTTTCGCCATAACTTTTCCCCCTCGCTTATTATCGAAAATCAGGGCTCGACAATCCGTATATTACACTTTTGTACACCTTCTTACTTTATTATTACATACTCACAGACTTTCTCAATTTTGGAGCACTGATGACAGATAGGAAAAAATTTTTCTTTTTTCCTATCTGCCACGTTTGCTTAAAAAAATAAGACAGTCTGTGACTATGTAGTAACGTAATAAGTAGTACAAAAGTGTCATTTCCGGATTGTCGAACCTTGATTTTCGATAATAAGCGAGGGGGAAAAGTTATGTCGAAAATTATGAAAATACACTCCTTTGGCGCTCCATCCCCCTTAAGGGTGTTCAAGTGCGATAAAATCAAAATTTTATATTTTTATGAAATAGTGTTAGTTTTGAAGGCGATAAGATAATTTTAACTCGCTTAGTTTTCTCATAGCAGTGTGTCAAAGTCAAAATTTGCATGTTCTGCTGCCATGCAAATAGTGAAAACCAATTGACTTACCTACGTGAAATAATTCACAGTGAAATAACATACTATAGGCTACGTAATAAAACATTTTTTAAAAAAATCCTGTGAGCAATGTTTGCATTAAAAAAAAATGCTGAATTTTTTACTTTTTTCCTGTACTTTTGCGGTTTTTTTAAAATAAATTCAAAATATTTCATTATGGCCTTTTAAATACTTTATTGCATTGTTAATTAGATGTAATATCACAGTGAATTATTTTATTCAAGTAGGTTACTTGGTTTTCACTATTTGCATGGCAGCAGAACAAGCAAATTTTGACCTTGTCGCACCTTTATGAGAAAACTATGCGATTTAAAATTATTTCGTATGAGGAAACTGTACTAAAGTATCGTCTACAAAACTGACACTATCTCATAAATATATAAAATTATGATTTTATCGCACTTGAACGCCCTTAAGGTAACTGCATACCCAGGACGCTAAGCGGTGTGCAGAGCTTCGGCCGTTACAAGATTGTTCGAAAACTCAACACATATGAGTGATAACAGCAATCAAAGAACGCAACACGTGTGTATACCTGTTTCAATGTTCACCACTACTCACTGAAGCAGCGGCCGAAAATTGTGAAATGGTTTTCTTTGCAGTTCTATTTAGGCATGGAAATCTCGACGCAGAATCTTAAAAAAGGTACAGGTATGTACAATACACCTTCAGCATTATTTTACGTCATAAAATGATGGGGTCACTACTGAATGTCTCGTACAGACCAGTTGTACGCGAGATGACCGCACGCCAGTTCATTGACTTGCACCTAGAGGCTAGGGGTAGGCGTGATGCGTGTGTTGTGTCGCCCTTATCACTTCCACACTTCTAGGCCTTGAACGCACAAAACATGTCCACTCAGACGGCCACCTTAAGGGGGCTGCCTAGCTCGGAGCTCTTTGCTCGAGCAATAATAGGGATATACATGTTAAATTACATTGTGTTTAGCTTAGTACCTGTCGAAAACCTACATATATGCCACCACTAACTTCCTTGTTCATTTCGGTGAGGTCCGCATTGATATAAAATCCGTTTAAACACTTTTTACGTAGATCCTTAACATTATGAACTTGAAATAAGTAAATCATTAACAAAAAAATCAATCGAAAACACATTTCGTAATATTATTATTACATTTTAGTCCTGTAGCAATATTCTCCTGTTTTCAATACAGAAAATGATTTCCGTCCGAAAACGGCACTATTAAAAATGACTGAGCATCGACAGATAGTAGGCAACACACTTCAATTCAATAAACAGTAGATGTCCATTTCGCCGCATATATAGGTGGTTTCAAAATTGCATGTTAGTATTTTGGTTGAACAACCTGCACATCTCCAGGAACAAAAATAATATGAACGTAGGCCCGAAAACGCACTATCACTGTACTACAGGACTTATGACCAGTGTAGAACGCTTGGTTTGTATCATGTTTAGAGGTGCGTCAATTTCGCGGATTCATCTGGCAGCAGCCTAGACTTGTCAGTCCTATACACGCACTGGCCACAATTGATTATCTATTGGCTTATAACACTACAAGCGGGAGGCAAGCGATAGCACTATGCATTATTTCCTTGTTTATTACCGGCTTGCAATAGTCAAAGACGTTTTATAACAGCCGCCAGCAAGTCACAGACATGACAATGAAGTATACATAATTGGCGTTCAACCTGACCTGGAATGTGAAATTGACGTACCTCTAAACTGTTGAATGCTTCTTCGGACAATGCCTACAGTCCAGTTAAATACGACCCTCTGGTATAAGTAGCTACCAATAACAGCTGCAATGGTATTCCAAAATAAAACGATCCAGCCCGTAAGCTATGCACCATACGTCATTTATACTGTTAAATGTAGTGCAGAAATGGTGCATCTTCTGGCTTAAGTTCATCTATAATATTTTGTTCTTGTCTATGTGAGGATTATCTTCCAAAATACTGGCATGCAACTATGCAAGTCGTGTATACCGTAAATTTCGTCTTGCATTGTGACTGACATCGTATATTGTTAGCAGTAAATAAGCCCATATTACATTGGGCTGATGCTAACTGCCTATATCGAGCTGATGCCGATTGCATTGCTGGTCGTGTGTCCTGTGCGTGCCACGAAGAATGCTATTATTGCCTTGCTGGCGAGTATAGTTCTACATAAAGAATATAGGTGGCAGTTCGAACGCTTTCATTACTATTCTCTTTCTGTTTCGTGCTCAGTGGATTTTTTAGTACAGTTTAGTTAGCATAACACTGAGTTAAAAATGGCAAACATATTTATAAAATAACACATTCTAGAAATATAATACGTATTTTTCCCGTCGACCGAATTTCCATTATATATATATATATATATATATATATATATATATATATATATATATATATATATATATATATATATACACATACATATACATACATACATACATACATACATACATACATACATACATACATACATACATACATACATACATACATACGTAAACCCACTTTTCCGCCTACACACATCCTGCTACCACAAATCACGAACGCCCGGTAGATCGACTTCTGATCAGCTGCCGATTAAAGTTAAAAAAAAAAAAAAATTGGTGACCTCAGTCAGCACTGCAAGGCACAGCACTGCTCTGCACATCGGCGCTGACATCACGAAGGCCAATCATATTCTATAAATAAGTCTGCACCGCATGCCATCAGCCAGATTGTCTAAATGTACGAAAGTTATACGGAACAGAGAGTACATCACGGTTCGACGGGGCGGAGGACGGAGAGACGAGGCGGCTCTGCGAAGTGTGGCCAGGCGTGGAGCTCGCCACGTAATTAAGCCACTTGCTAACCTCTCTCGACGGCAGATGGAGCTACGCCACAAACCGCTACCCAACTCCTCAACAAACCCTAACATAAGCACATTCCCTCTCCAATCTCTCGCGAAAACTGCGCAAACATGATAGTGAGGAAATATCGATGGCCCAGTTCAAAAGGAAAACAACTCAAAAAATTGCATTTTTGAGTTTGGCTCACCAACCCATAGACAGAAGTGCAATATACTAACTTGGGAAAAAAAAAAAAAAAAAAAAACACGTACATTTACTTGTTTTAATAACATGGCACTTTATTCTGATTGCAAGTGAATAGCTATAAATTGTATTTATTTTATTTTAAAGTGTGATAATTTCAGCAAAGGTAGGCTATAAACATTTTAAACACCTTAAAAATTTGCCCCAGTACTTTTGCTTCAAATTAACACCAACAAAATATGTCAATTAACATGTTTTTTCGGCGAAACGGAAATCTTTCTATATGCATTTTACTCAAAACTGGGAATTTTGAGTTGTTTCCCTTTCGAACTGAGTCATCTGTATTTATGCAGACAGTTAATGTAAGGCACGTGGACTTAAGCCGTAGTGGCTAGAGCTCTCGCCTCCCACCAAGGCGATCTGGATTCGATACCCGGCGGGGTCGGTACCAGGGTTTTCTCGGGGATCTCCCGTTTCCCTCAGCTCTTCTCATTCCGGCGCCTCACCATCACAGGGCTTCATTTATCATCATCCTCCGGGGCAAACAGATGCCTAAGAGCCCCCAGACGTAAGCTTGCATCCACAGTGATATGCTCTGGTCCTCGGGTACCGTCCTCAATTTAATAGGACAGTTATATACAATAACTGTTAAATTTGGAGCCGGTACCAACCAATCTATTAAGAAATTTTTAGAATTTCCTAAAATTAGCAAAACATATTTAAAGTTATGTTAATTTGATATTGTAGCAATACTCAATTAAACCAAATTACAAATTAACACAACTGCCTTAAGCAATGCCTTAGTTACAAATAAACCTAAATAAAATTATTTATTAAAATAAACAAAATATGGACTTAAAGCAACATCTCGAAAATATATTGTCAAATGAACAGAGATGTGTAAAAAAAATATAAATACCTTAAGGCGATTCTAAGCATCAAGAAACCACAATCAAATACAATTAGAGAAAACATAGCATACAAGCGCATCGAAAATTTAGATATCGGACACAACTGTCAACGACGTCTACCCGCATTCCAGTTGCTCACTTTAGGTGCTCCCCTCCCTGCCCCACCATATACGCCCTCCGCTGTGCCCTGAGCTGTTCAACACAGCGCGGCTGCTGCCTTTGTGTACATTACGAAATGCTTTGTTGCAGTCAACGTTAAATTTCATTAATTTAAAAGTATACCGACGCTATTTCGTTACACATTTGTTAACCTTGGCTGGCACCGACTCTAAAAATAACGACATTATTTTTAATTTTTAGTGTTGTTTTTTTTTTTTTTTGGAGTAGGTTTTTTTTAAGTCGGTGTTTTTTTTTTTTTGTTATTTTTTTAATAGTACATACATTTAGCAATTATTTATGCACCGTGTAATTTTAACGTCTCATCAGAGATGAAACCAGTTGGTAAGACAGAAAGCGGGGAAGGAATATAACTTGACTTTTCGTTGAGAGCCTGGAGTGAATTCGAAAAACCACGGAAAACACAACTCTTGATGGCCGAGCAAGGGTTCGAACCCGCGTCCTCCGGAATACAGGTCTAGTGTGTTATCTGTACACCACTTTCCTCGGTAGAGATAGAGTTGAGAAAGGAGCAGCCACAGAATGAAATGCGGCGAAAACTCCGGAATGCCCCCGAGTAAACCCACCAGCGAACGACAACTTCCGCCATTTCAAAACTTATACAAGAAATGGAACGACATCACTACCACGAAAAATAAACCGTGTTTAAACATACATTTTTCAGTATGACCTCGTGATCTGGGCGAGAATACCAGATTCATAGGTATGAAATTATTGTATTGTCCTCGACACATAATACCTGGGAAAATTTCAAACATATCGAACGTTTGGAAGTGGATGATAATTTAATTGGAAGATTCCATTACATAAAACATACGTTACATAGAGGTCAGGCTAATAAAAAGGTTAAAAAAAAAACATTTTTACAGTGTGCCACGCTCAATTATTCTTCAACAAACAAGATTTTTTTTAACAAAATATTTTTTACCATTGTAAAATAAAATTAGTGTAAAATAAAACTTCGACTCGGTAATTAGCTATAGGTATGTTAAGCAGATCACTAATACTTAATGCTGGCTAACACAAAACCATATAATGAATGGCAGTTGCGACGAAAGAGAGACGTCTGAAAAAAAAAAATTAACAGTTTAAGGCGGTAGGCCTAAGTATTCTTCTTCCTATTCTCGTGTATAAGTTATTCGGGATAAAGTGAGCACTAAAAATTTAACCTTTGAAAAATATCACTAATCGTTACAGTATGTAATTTAACATTAACAATAGTTGCCTACCGGTTGCCAATGAGTTAACCGAATGTAGTTCCATGTATTTTTGTATTTAAATGCAACACTACTTAAGAGGGCGTGGTACATAATTCAACGCTAAAAGCATTAATCTGTAACTGTAGGTTTCTTGAAGCCAATTTGCGAAAGTTAAACAATAGCAATACTAGACTACAGTTTAAGCAACGTTTTAAAGAAACTTGTTACCAGTGTTACGAACTTCTGAGGCACAATCTCTGACGCCGGAACCTCGTGCAATTAACTGCGGCGCAAGAGATCACGCGTAACGAATTAATAATATTGCATTAAAATTTACTCATAAAGTTGGCAAATACCATTATCTTGGATTATCATTGAGTATTTTATCCATATTGACTTTGAAAAAAAACGTAGAAATCAATTGATGTTTTCAGCGTTTATTTATCTACCACGCACTCTGAACTAAAAATCAATCGAAATCGACATATTTTAATTTTATATAATTAATAAACTTTTATTTATCAAACTATATAGGTTCCTACCGACTGCACAAGTTATCTTACACGCGCAAACATAAAGTGACGTGTCCAGAGAGGTTAAATATTTTCCGTCGTCAGCCGTTATGTACAGGAAGATACGAATTGACTGAAAATATAAATTTAGCAGGGTTTCTTTGAGTGCTCACTTTATCCCTAACCACCTATATAGCAAACTTTCTGTGGATCTGATCCTCCGTCCAACCTCTTCCTTTTCAACGGCGCGATTGTTTTCCATACTTGCCTCAACGAGACCCAACAAACGCCGCCGGCAGTTAACAATGCCCATTTGTGGGTTCCTGTAGCGGCAAGAGTAATCCTTACATCACGTCCTAACGACTGTTGGCGGCGCATTGTAGACGAAGCCTCTTCTGAAACACTCATTCGGACCCTCCCAAACTACCCTCCCTCCCTTCCCCAAGAGAAGGTTCTTCGTAGCACTTGAAAATCGTTCCCAATTACTTCCTTCCTTTCCTTCTTCACTTTATAGTCCCTTTTTATTCAACTTGAAAATGCGTCACGATTATCTGGCTCGTTAAAAAATAAGTCTATGCCTCCTTGAATCCCAGGCAGAACGTTAAATTCAAAATTATACTTTTTTTTCTGGAGTGGGGGTAAGAAGTTTGGAAATACTCGCTCATTCGTGAGACGTCTTTTGAGAAGTCTGCTTGAGATCCTCTCACACACGACTCAAGATACAGGACCGAAATAACTGGCTTTATAAAACAAAAAGTCACATATCGACGAAAGAAACACAGTATTAATTCATTTTTGGTGCAAACAGTGTTAGATAAAAAATGACTAATCAAAGTTGTGGTTGTTCCCATGTGAATTATTATAAAAAACTGATTGCTTTTGTGGCAGCAAACAAGCTTTATAATACGGCACAAATAGCGATAATCTCTCAAGGCCTATATAGTCCAATACTAAATACTTTATATTTTACTGAACTTACCGTCTCGTTGACACAGAAGCAACTGGAAACGCTAACACGTAACTTCACACAAGGATAGAAACTGGAAAATTAATTTGGCATAAGGAACCAACCCAGAATTCGCATGGAACCATTCGAGAAACCATGGGATACCGAAATTAGGATGGTTGGATTCGAGAACCAACCCGAATTCTCAACGAGTGCAAGACCAACTTGATAACGTAGCGCCAATCTACATACGTGTATTATATATATATATATATATATATATATATATATATATATATGTGTGTGTGTGTGTGTGTGTGTGTGTGTATGTATGTTCCCTATAGACTCCAAAACGGCTGCGGCGATTTTGATGAAATTTTCAGGCAATCTTCAGATTAGTCCAGTGTGTGATCCTGTGAAGTTTGGTAGCGATCAGATCAACAGCAATTTTTTTCCCTTCTTGCCAATTTTGTGTTGTATTTTCCTTACAAATTAATTACTTAATTTAGTAGGATCGAGAATTGGAAGTGTGTGGTATTCTTGGCTGTAGATAATTAGTGCTACCTGGGTGCTACCTATAAGAGAATGACGGGCAGCTTATGCAATTATACGAGAAAACTGATCTGTGTTTCCATCTCTAGCCAACGGATGACAGCACAATTCATTTTACTAATTTAAGGTTTACTCTGCCAGCATAATAATGTGGAGGAAAAATTTTTTCTCTACCAAGAACCAGTTTTCGTTGCCACGACAGAAAATAAATGACTAAAACCAGCAGTACTGCAAACAAATAGGCTAAACAAGAGAAAATTGATATTAATGGGGAAGTAATAACATCAATTTACTTATTAGTTCCTCTTCACTCCGCTAGGTTTATTGTTCGCACACGTATCTTTGTTGTTAGCGTAGAGCTGTCCAGTATTAGTATTTTATAGTACAGGATGAGTAAAAAAGAATACACCAACTTTGAAGGTCTATATTATTATAACCAAACAACTTACAATGTTGTGTGACCACTCAAACGAACCGTGAAACAATGCAGTTTTTGTACCATACTTTTATACATGTCCTATGTGACCGCCACGTGCAGCACAAACCATATCGACGCCGACATTCTTGTTGGTTTATGGCGGGAAAACTTGACTGTTTGCTGGGTTTCAACGCACGTTCAGCTTATGAAAAGATTGTAGGTACGCGGAGCTATTACCGTATTTGATTGAGCCAATAAGAATATCGCTATCGTAATATTTTATACCTATTATTGGATTTTCAGACAGCTACATTGTCACAAGAAACTACAGTTTTTTCAAGGGTAGGTCGGCACAAAAATTTTCTCGATATACCAACATCTCTAGGTATGGTACAATAACATAATTTTTCCGCGGTTCATTTGAATGGTCACACAACATTGTAAATTATTTGGTTGTAAATAGATACCTTCAAAGTGGGCGTATTCTTTTTTACTCGCCTTGTATTTGGTTGCCTTATCTCTCTCTAGGTAGACTCGCCAATAATTGGGGAGCGCGGTTGTCGAATGGTCAGGACATTTTTTGTTTATCAATTATATTTAAGAAATTTTCAGTTACGAACGGCAGATTCCGTCTTCTTCTTTTAAAGTAGGGGACGCGGTGGCAGAATGATCATACCATTCGCCTCCCACCAAGGGATTTTCGCATGTGGAAATTGTGCCGGACGATGCCGCTGGTCGGCAGGTTTTCTCAGGGATCTCCCGTTTCCCCCGCCCCTTTATTACGGTGCTGCTCCATACTCAGTTCGTGTCACCCCTCACGAGCGCTAAAGACCTCGACGTTAAGCGCTGACCAAAATCCCTCACTCACTCGGAAATAAGCTACTGAAAATAACTAAGATGGTCAGACAAAAACAAAGACGTTTAAGTAAAATCAAGAAGCTCAGGTATGTCGGAATATAATAAGACGTATATATTTATACGTGACTCCGCCACTGTCACGGGTGGAAGCTCGCTTTCTAATGCAAAGCTGTCGTCGCTCCAAGCGACAAGCTTGGAAGTGGGCGATGCGTCATGATCCACTGCACCACGTGGTCTGAGAAAAACTTTGAGTCATTTATCTGCTGCAGGAAACAGCTGCGAACAGCAACTTCCTCTAGCGAAACGTTCGCGGCACATCGTCCTTCCAAAGAATGTCGCTCGACGGAGTAAGACCCAGTTTACTGCTTGCAACGTCGACAGCTGACGCTGAAATCACATCACACCCGACGAGTGCGACACAGCGTTTGAGCCAAACAGATATAGAAAAAAAAAAAAATGAGCGAGGTGGCTCAACGTAAACGCACATCCAGTGCGCATTTGGGAGCGCACGCGTTAGATTCCTGATTTCGGTCTTCCGTAGTTTCCCGAAATTGCTCCTTCTCCCAATTTTAGTCACTATGCCAAGTTGTGTCTCACCATCTCTAATGGCTTCGCTATTAATGAGACGTAAAGACCGCTCACTTTACCTTAAGAGGAGTCTCTGGCAAGACGTTTTCTGAAAAATCCATTTTTACGCGTATACGTATTATAGAGTAAAAAATTGATCTGGGAACATTGTTACTTAAAAAAAATAATAAACTATTATCTGTAGACGACATCACGGATATCAAAAACTTTTACAGAAAAAAAAATTGCGAAACTGGCTAAAATCGACAAATTTTAAAACATCGGCTCTTATTTTCCCAAAGGCAAAAGAGATAAATATGTAACAGCTTATGCAGTTAAATCCTTTGGCTTTTGCCACATGCAGTAATGGCATGCTGCAGTTGCAGATATAATTTTCGTGCTATTGGGCTGTATACAACGTACACGATCGACCGCGGGCTTTAAGGTTGACTCTTGCTCGTCTACCACTTGCGTTATCGCCTTTAACCGCAAGGCACACAACTGACGTCTGTCTTCTCCTTGAGAGCGTTTCTTAACTTTCAACTAAACAAGAATAAGACACGCCTGATGTTCACACGACGAAAACTGTCGCACAACTAGCAGTTTAGTACTACCAATTATTTATATTTATATCGTGCCGTGCTGCACTGCTAACAGAGTACGCAACCTTGTAAAACATAACAGTTCATTTATTTATATCGTACCATGGTATATTTGCAAGCCATTACGCAAAATTAATTGTTTCACACCAGTAATTTTTGGATTAAAACAATAGCTCTACACATTTACGTCATTATATACTCAAGAATTTAATTTAAAACTGTGTTTTATAATTAAAATTTATAAAAAAAATAATTTCATACTGTACATCGTCTTCAAAATTACGTCTAATCTATGAGCACATTTTCAATGTTCCCAGAGAATTTCACCATATTCGCAAGTAGTACGTACCTGTAGTGCTGTACAGGTAAGATAGTCACATGGAAAATATAATTAGAATGACATTATTTCCAGTTTGTTTATAATCGTGTCTTGTGCACACCGGTTATATTGCCCCAGCAAGACTTAACGCGTGACAAGTAACAGAACCTTGAAACCAGATCTTCAAGACAGAGACATTTTGGAGGAAAAATAGTTTTTACGTATTTTGTGAAACGCCAATACCGGTTTATAATAGGCATACAGTGTTTTAAAAAACATATAAGCATAATTTTAAGTATTTTTTCTTTAACAAATAAAAGGCATAGAGGAAACTTAACAGTTTTGAAGGATCATCCGCAAAAAGAAAAAAAAAACGTATCATTAATAGGCGGTAAGCGAGTTTTGGAGTTTTATTATGGCGGTAGATTCCTAGATGTATCGATTTTGTAAATGTTTCTTGTAACTTATCTTTTAATTTTGAAATTCAAAGCCAATAATGGCATGCACTAATACTAAATAGTATTCTTTAAAGATAAAATGAGCTATCATTAATACTTTTTCGTGCGGCACAGGAATCAATAAATGTTCAGATTACATCAAATTACAATAACACAAATCACAACAATAATAATGGATGAACAAATATAAGTAGTATACAAATGAGCGAGCCAGGACATTGGCTCGTGGCTGTGGACAAACAGCAATCTTGGATTACGTCACATCCACCATCTTGGATTAATCCGCCATCTTGTAAGCTAGTTTGGGCCAATCCGCCATGGTTTTTGTTCGTGTCACGTCGTCCATCTCGTTTTCCTTCTTCCGACTGTCACTTGTCTGTAAATTTTTCACCGCTCGAGTATACTGTAATAATTTTTTTTTTGTATTTTGCTAAAAAATTGCAATCTTGTGACCAATAATTAAAACCGGAGCAAAATTATTGTAAAATCAATTAAAACTGCTCATAATTATACAAATCCAGCAATTTTTATGTAAATGTTAGTATTTTGCTAGTTAAAATAGAAAACGTTTAGTCTGACCAGCTCTCGCATTTTTAATTAATTAAAAACAGCAGTACCGTTACAACTGACAGTAATTTTCTAGACTAAGTTTTTTATGACCTAAGTGCACGGTAACTGACCACATTCGACAGTTCAGTGTTTATAATCTAACGTTAACTTGAATTTTGCAAGATGACTAAACTGATTATGTTTCATAAATATATACCCTCTACCCCTCCACTATCCGAAACAATATAGTACCTCATCCAAACGTTTAATGAAGATGTCAGTGATAAAATACTAGACTGACGGCACTAACTCTTAGATACGCTTATATAAAAATCTTCCCGCACGTTAACTGGAAAACCAAATTAAAATATTAAAATCAAAACCTACATACAACGAATCTATCTCAAATTCTCAAGTTAGGCTCTGAATTATGCAGCAACGAATTAACTCAAACCTTTACTCATTTATGTCTCCTTTGCTACCTTGAGATTCGCCTCATGTTTAACAAGCTTAAGGGAACTACGTCTTATAACACGAAGGCAGAAATTACTAGATTCATGTTTGTACTTGAACATTTTAACAGAACTTTATTTAACCTATGCAAGGCTCCATGGACACAAAGCCAAAGAGCCCTTATAAATAACGACATAAAATCGAGCCTCTCCGTCATAATTTTTCAGCAGAATTCTCTCCCTAACCAACGACCCTTCTTCTTAGACGCTGCAGTACGACAAAGGAGATACGCGTTGGTAAACACGATGAAAAAGAAAGATCGCATTAAACTAATTACCAGGTCGCAAATTTTACGCCGCGTTCCTCTCTTTTCAACGTTCCTTCTAATCTCATCAGACATCGTTCAAGTGGCAAAGGTAAGGAGACATCACAAGATTTGAATTAAAAACAAAGTCTCATTTTCCATCCGAATCCCTTGCGATACAGATGCTTTGAGACACAAAATGAACACTAAAGCGTCAAATGCTACTAATGCCACTCTACTTTATACTTCTAAAAACATTCCAGTCTCTTTTATTCGCTTCCACTCTATTTTATACTTCTAAAAACATTTCAGTTCACTTTCTTCGATTTTATGCATCACGGAGTTTTAAAGTTGAATTACAACACATACATTCACATTTCTAAAAATATTAAATATTAATCCTGATAATCAACTTCGAAAGTTTTCCAGCCAAAAACAATGTGCATGTTTGTAGGTCTACAACGACTAACCGGTTATCACCATCAGTCGTTCAGCACGTTCACTGCTGATAACTATTACAAGAGTCGAATAGTATGCAGGTACCAGACCTTAACTAAAAGGAACCATCAAGAGTTAATTAGGATTACTCAATCCCCCAAGTTAACCGGTTTGTGATCGAACTTATGCAATCAAATGTCTTTTGACGATAGCAGACTTCACTCGGATCACTTTTCAAACGACACAAGTTGAAATTGTACTCTACAGAAAAAAAATTGGTACAATGAACCATATATGCTTTTATATGGCGAAACAAGTATGTTGTTGATACAACATTTTTTTTTTAACCTGAAAAATATATAAAACACATAAAGTACTGGCGTCGTCATTCATGTTATAATGTATGGATTAAACCCTATTTTTGAAATAATTTAATCTGCCTGGCTACCAAACATTTGGTTCATTCGACTGTTAGGCTTTAATTTTGCCATATATAAACTTATATACGGTTGACTGTACCAAACCACTTTCTCTGTGATATTCGAGTTAACCGAGTGACTTTTAATATAAACGCGTAACATCTTCTGTAACCACTGTAGCTGACTCTTACAGGTGGCTGCTCTGTACTTGACTACCTCTAAGATTCAGATATTTATAGGAAAATCTAGTTTGGGAATTATGCACCACTGTTGTTACGAATTATCTTCTAAAGAGAATGGATTAGGACTCAGCGGATGTGACAAATAAACGCATATATTAAGGGAACGAATTATTTAATAACTTTGCCAAATATGCAACTAAAAATTTCCGATACAAGACAGCAGCTGGACTCAAAAGTATAACCCAAAGGTTTCGGTGGAACCCAAAATATTGTATACGGATGTGATGATGTAACATCGGTTTTATTTACGAGAGATTTGCGGTAGCATCCACAGCACGAAATCACGTCGTCAAGCGACCCTGAACACATAAAGCTATTATTCAGTAAAATTGTCGTTGATTGAAGTGCGGATGTGTGGCTTTTACACATATGCTATACTGATACATGAAAACTTATTTTTATTATCAAACTTTCGTGAATTACGTGAAGTTCGCGGTGGTCGAAATAACGAATTTATTAAACGTTGGAAGAATTTACTAGAACTATTCCATACACACAGAAAGTTTTCGTTACGTAAATAAAATAAGGACATGTTACTGCATGAAAGGAACATGGTGTAACATGATATTGTTCTCGAATTTTGATAAAATATGTTTTGTTTTCTTTGACTGTCGTATCAATACACCTGTAATTTTTTGCCAATACTCGTACACTATTATTGTATGGAATGTCAATTATTAAAAATAATACATTTATTTGTACATTTCTTGCTGAGAATAGATGACTGACATACTTAAAAAATATTTGGTAGCAATAATAATCTTTTTTTCGTTATAGTATAGTAATGGCATTTTGAATCAATTGTAATATTAAAACATGCACTAGAAAATATAACGAAGAATATTGTTAAACATTGTCGTAAATAAACGGAAATTTTAACATATATTTCATATAATCTTAACATATTGACATATATTAGTTCAAAGATCACAAATAATTGTAGTTATATATCTTTAAAATGTTGAGTTAAAGGTATTACTACAATACATAAAACATCTTCCTGTTCCATTTCCTTTAAGCTTCAAGTGACGGGGACAAACAACGCTGACGCTGCAGAAATCAGTTTCGACAGTGTAACAGGAAAATTATCTTTGTTGTGGTAGTTAGGGTATTAATGTCACAATTTCAGTCATCAAAAGTTTGCAAACATGATATGTTCTACGGAAAAAATTTTAAATACCACCGCAATGAAGAGGCTCTTTTACGTTTAGTTATTTGAAATGCAATGCTGAAGTTTTTTTCCTTCCTCTGGCATTTGTCAACTATAATATTTATGCATTTTTACACAATGTGCAAAAGTCGTACTGAAAAATTTTCCAAAAAATACAATAATTTAAGTACATCAAAACCTTTTCAATTGTTACAAAACTGTGTACTTACAGATAAGATTTTTACCGACATTAATATATATGCCGGTCGGTGATTGTGGTCAAATGTACGCAGTTCCGGTAACAATATTTATTTAATTGTTCATTTCATATGTATTCAAACACCGCCCGCCGTGATGAAACTTACTGTCATTACTTCCATACTCGATCAAAATAGTTAGCTGAAGTTCCCGCTTACACATCTACCAAACTGTACAAACACTGAATTTTGCTGCAGGTATTGCTTTTTACGCCCTGAGTTTTTCTATGCGTGGTATGCAAACGGTGACAGTTAAATTCAGAGTAAATATGCGGAACTTTACATTTAAAAAATTCAGCAAAAGACATGATAAAATTGTACTCGAAACACTAGAAATATAATAATATACTCCCAAATAACAGAACTGTGGAGATTAATATTTTAAAGTGCAAGAAAACGTTTCCTAAGATGTAAAAATGTCGTGGTTACTGCACACATATTCGTTATCGCCAAAAATTTAAATCGAACATGGAAAATTATTTTTGTGTCTGTGTGTGTGACTGAAGGCGAAATAAATAAAAGAGGTTAGAAGCAAAAAATTAAGCAAGATTTTAGGGAGATTGGTAAATATACGCGTGAAAAATGACTTTTGCTTTATAACGTTCTTGATATGCGGAAGAAATCTTAATTCACACTACTCCAAAACTAGCCTACATCTAAAAACACATACTCGCGTAAGTGGTTTAGTAGGAATTCGAACCTAGAAATTCGTTAGGCTCAGATTGAAGGCGTCTTATTGAATATGACCATGACAACTACAGCCATTCGGGATGGAGTCAATGACCAATCGAAGATCGTCAGCCACAAAAACATAGCCTGAGAGGGCCCGACCGAGTCCCAGAGTGATGCTCGTTTGAACTGCTTGCCGTTGAAATCGTGACGGCTATTTGTTATTTTTACCAGCGCCGCTTACCCGGAAGGGTTTTAGGCTGCTGGAGCCGGCAACCAGCTGTCGCTTTGTTTCCCTCCGTTGTAACGGACAATTAATGACGTAGGTGTTAAACCAGAGCTCGGACAACAATCTCGTCCCCTCCTCCCTCCAGGGACACCCCCTGTTCACGACAAGGACATGGATATCCGCCGCTATTGTTCCCCTGGAGCTACCATCATGGACACCAAACGTGTCACGACTTCATAATGACGTAACGGTGTGTAATGGAGAAGAGGCTTTGCATAGCATTATTAATGACACTGGTCAAACAACTGAGGGTGAGCGAGACAAAACGTCCGTACTGCTAGGCCGGAGGGTAAAACCACACGAGCCTGTTTAATATTTAAATACCGCACTTCCGGGATTGTATCACAAGCAGTGCAGATTTTTTCTGAAGCTTCCAAACGTGCGACGGCGTAATATGTTTATAGCCATCCCGTTGTACGCAGGAAAAAAATACGAGGGTTGGTTCGTAAGTCATGCCAACAATTGTACATCTCCCGCTAATGGCCTCTAACTGGAAACGGACTACGTAGACCTACAGTTCACAGTAAATGACATGCGTTTGGAAGGTGGCACCATATAGAGTGACGTAACAAGGATTTGTGTAAAAAAAAGGAAGAAAAAAAATGGGGGAATTCAACCTGGAAATTGTAGCAGTTTTTACTCAATTTTGTAATTACTTATTACATCTTCGTAGCTAGGGAGGGTACGGGAGTTTAACCCCAAACCCAAGGGGGTTCGGCCTTGTCTACATAGTATAAAGTTATTTCTGGATAAAATTATACTTTTTGTAGCCCTAGTTACTTTTTCCTATCGTATAATTAATATTTTCCTTGCTGTTTATAGTACAAACAAAGTAACCGATGTAAGACTCAAAAGTATTGTGCCGTAGTCAAAAGTAAACTTTTCATATCCTAAGAAATAATATTTTAAATTATTAGACAAGATGGGCTTCAAAAGTGCTCTTTTTTTAATAGCAAACCGCCTACATGAACTCTGGAACTCCTGTTAAGGAATAAAAAAACACATACACAAAAGTTTCAAATCACAGTTAAATTGTCTTATACACTACAACAATATGCTACAAATGTAAAATACGTTCGATAGGTAATAGTAACCTCGAATTTTTTGTCTTTTGGCTGTTGTGTCGAGGTTTGCCGACTGCTTTCACATCTGCGCTCGCCCATTCCCAGCATGGCGACAAAGTATTACGACACACAATCACTTCGCCGTTCCGGCGAACAAGCTTGCTTTCCATGGAATACCGCATTTACTTCATTCAACGTTGGCACGAAAGGGCAACTCTGAACTTCCCTATTGTAAATGAAGTGTCTACGATTATCACCACATTTCCTGCAAAATGCATACTGTGTTGCCCATACGAAATTGAGTGTTTCTCAATATGTCTACCGATTCAATGTTTATGTAGGATGTGAACGACATATGTTTATAACTATACACAGCAGTGTACAGTGCTCCGATACGAGTAGTTTTATTCTGGATACTTGTGTTCCCTGGCGTCAAGTAACATCCGTACATTGCTCTACATATGTTTACTAAGACATAACCCAACTTAACCATAGCCAACTTCACCTAACTTTGCTTACACTGAGATGAAATATCTTGCACGAAGCAGCTCTATCTAACAATTAGTTACAAAATCTTGCACTAAGATGCACTAGTTTGCACTATGTTGTATTTGTTTTCGCCCAGTATCACTAGCTTGCACACACTCTAAGCCAACCTAACCTGACCCGACCTAACCTAATCTTACACAACCTTACCTGAACCAACCCAACCTAACCTTACACAGCCTAACCTTACACAACACCTAACCCAATACAACCTCTAACCCAATAGAACACCAAAACCCAATCTAACCTAACCCAACCTAACACAACCAAGTTAACCCAAACAAACTTCACCGAACCTTTCTTGCACTAAGTTCCATCAGCTTGCACTTAAACACTCGTGTACTAAGCTGCACTATCTTGCGCAAAGTTGCACTATCTTGCACTAAGTTGCACTAGCTTGCACTAAGTTGCACTATCTTGCACTAAGTTGCACTATCTTGCACTAAGTTGCACTATTTTGCACTTAGTTGCACTAAGTTGCACTATCTTGCACTAAGTTACACTATATTACACTAAATTGCACTATATTACACTCAGTTGCATTATATTCTATATTACACTAAGTTGCATTATATTCCACTAAGTTGCACTACCTTTTAATAATTTCAAATATCGTGCACTAAGTTGCTCTAGTTTGCACTAAGTTAAATTAGTTTTCGCCAAGTATTACTAGCTCGCATACACCCTAACCCTTCCCAACCATACACAACCTAACCTTACACAACCTAACCCTACACAACCTAACTCTACACAACCTAACCCTACACAACCTAACCTTACCTAACCCAATATTACACAACCTTATCTTACCTAACCCAATCTAACCTAACCCAACCCAACATCTAACCCAACCCAACATCTAACCCAACACAACCTCTTAACACAATATAATCCCTAACCCAATCTAACCCACTCTAACCTAACTCAATCTAACCCACTCTAACCTAACTCAATCTAATCTAACCCAATATAACCCAACCAAATTTAATCGAACCTTTCTTGCACTAAGTTCCATTAGCTTGCACGAATTTGATCTATCTTGCACGCACTATGCTGCCCTATGTTGCACTAATTTGCACTATATTGTACTACCTTGCACTAAATTGAACCATCCTGCACTAAGCTACACTTTCTTGCACTAAGTTACGCCATTTTTAACTAAGATGCACAATCTTTAACTAAGGAAAACAATCTTTAATTAAGGAAAACAATCTTTAACTAAGGTGCATAATCTTGAACTAAGCTGCACAGCATTGCAATATGTTGCACAATGTTACACTAAGATGCAATATTTAACACTAACTGCACTAATACGCTCTAGTTTGCCCCAAAAAGTACAAGTTTACACAAAATTTAACTATTTTGAACTCACCCTAACCCAAACAAACCTAATCCAACATAACACAACCTAAACTAACCCAAACTAACCTACCCCAACCTGTCCTCACTCAACCTAAAATATCTTAACCTATCCCAATACTATCGAACTTAAGTCTTAACCCAACCTAACACAACCAAACCTAGTTAACCCAAACCAACTTAACCTAACTTTTCTTGCACTAAATTACACTGGCTTGACTGAATTGCACTATTTAGCACTAAGTAGAACTAAGATGCACTAGTTTTCACCAAGCTGTAACCTACTAACTTGCACCAAGCTGCACTAGATTACACACACCCTAACTCAACCTAAAACGAGTCAATATAACATTACGCAACCTACGACCCTACCTAACCAAACAACCCAACCTAATCCACCCAAAACCTAACTCAATCTAACCTAATGCCATTTAACATACCCTAATCTAACCCAACCCAATGCCACCCAACCTAATGCAACCCAACGTAACCCAACCTAAACCAACCTGATCTTACCCCAACCTAACCTCTTACAATCCAAACTAACCCAAACTAAACTCTAACCCAATATGACCTAGCATAATCAAACCTAACCCAACCTAACCTAATGCAACCCAGTTAACATAAACAAACTTAACTTAACCTTTGTTGCACTAGGTTCAATCATATTGCACAGAGTTGCACTTTCATGCACAAAGTTGCAATTTCATACAAAAAGTTGCACTTTCATGCACAAAGTTGCACTTTCATGCACAAAGTTGCACTTTCATGCACAAAGTTGCACTTTAACGCACTAGGTTACACTTTCACTCACTAAGTTGCACTTTCATGTACTAAGCTACACTAAATTACACTTAAGTTTTTCGCTTCCAACGAGTATTACTAGCTTGCAACAACCCTAACGCAACCTAACTTAACCGAGCCTAACCAAACCCAACTTAAAACAATCCAACCTAACCTTACATAATCCAACCTTACATAACCCAACCTAACATAGCCCAACATAACCAAACCAAACCTCGCCAAACACAACCTCGCCAAACACAACCTCGCAAAACACAACCTCGCAAAACACAACCTCGCAAAACACAACCTCACCAAACATAACCTCACCAAACATAACCTCACCAAACACAACCTCACCAAACACAACCTCACCAAACACAACCTCACCAAACACAACCTCACCAAACACAACCTCACCAAACACAACCTCACCAAACACAACCTCACCAAACACAACCTCACCAAACAACTTCACTAAACACAACCTCACCAAACAACTTAACAAAACTCAATAAAACAAGCACAAACCCAACCTAACCTAATGCAACCTAATCTAAACCAAACTTACCCAAACTAACACAAATCAACCCTACCTCATTTAACCTAACTTAAAACTAGCTAACACAAACCAACTTAACCTAACCTTACATGCACCTAGTTACTCTATCTTGCACTTACCATTAACCAACCTTACCTAACCCATCCTAACAGAACTCAACCCAACCTAATCCAGCTGAAGCTAGTTTATTCAGCGGTGAAATCCGGCAAGGAACATTTAGGATTACTTTTGTCTTAAACACATGTTTTATTTGTCACAATGCAGCATAGACAAGTTATAAAAATCAGAAAAGAATACATGACATTACTAGAAACATTCTTAGCGAAATGTAAATACACAAAAATTGTATGTTTTAGTATAAATATTGCTTGAAACTTAGGTGATAAACTCGATTTTTTTTCTTATTTTTTGCTAACTCTTTTCAACTTTTCAGGTAAAATAATAAATTAAAACACACACACATACATTATATATATAGGCCTACATATATACACATATATACATAATGTGTATTATACATACATATATATACATAATGTATATTATACATGTATATTTATGATGTTAATAACTACATTAAATTATGACACATATCGGTTTTTATCATCAAGGAAATAGAAGTCAGGAAATTTGTATGTAACTTCAGAATAAAATATTCCTTTAACTACACCATCTTCATCTACAATTTACTGTCTCATCGTCTCATGCCGAGTTTAGTTTTTCGTTTTGAATTTGATGCCGTATGAGGCGTATCTGATCCAGAAGCAGTAATCTGTGCAATTCGGCTGTTGTAAGATCTTAAGTTTATTATATTTAGCTTATAGTTTACATTTCTTTGGATGTTCTTTCTACAGCTGTTTTGGTGCTTTCGTAACTTGTGGTAAGACGTTAGACTTCTACAAAGTACTTGAGCTTGCAATACCAAGAGCCAAAACTCCAGGTACCTTTACATAAACCTGATTTGTTTCAGACTCGGCTATTGCCGTACATTCATTTCCCTATGGCAGGAGCTTTATAGACTTCTGTTCAATTAATTTCAAGTTTGTTCAGATTTTCATGTTACTAAGCAACCTCTTTAGCGATGCAATAATTGTTTGGTTTCCTGTGTTCTTCGTATATTTCTCCCATTTAAATTTTCAATGTATTTTATTTTGCAGAAATCACCGTGGGCAGTATCAATTTACTGGGGGAGTACGAGTTGTTCTTTCGTAATGAAGCTAACACAGCTCTGTTGTCGCACAAGTCTTCTGTGGCTTCATCTTCACCAAACATGCCAATTGCTAAGATATTGTTGTCAAACGAACGCGTACTTTGCCGTTAACGGATTGCAAACGAGTTGAAGTAATGTGCAAAAGGAACGGGGAAGGGGACACGATATGCGTCACAGCTTGTGAGTCTTAGTAGCTATTTTTCCGCCAGAAATAAATACTTCCTAGATTAGACTTAACAAACACATTTAGAATAGAATAAACTTTTACGAGTACGGTTCACTGTTATTTACTCTAAATAGAAGAGAATCTCTGTAAGTCAACTCATAAGTCTTCACTCGGTTTTATTCTCAGGATGTCTGTAGATTTATTTATGTAAACAACGAAGGGAGAACGTTTGATGACTTATGTACTTTCAATATTGTGGCACAAAACTACAAAATACTCTTTCACCCCTACACATCTTTCTAAATTATAGATACAGTATGCACTGGACTGAAAAAAAAAAAATTGGTACAAAACGTGAGAAATGTTAAAACGTTCGAGTGCCAAAAATTTTTGCAGTGATGCCCGACAAACGTTTGAACACAAATAATTTGGCCCACACTTATAATAACATTTTATTAACCACGACGCACATTTTTGACAGCAAAAAAAAAATGGTTTGGATACGAACCAATGGAAAGGAGCTTTGTAGCACAGAACATTATGTTTGAAATGTGTTGTAAAGGTAATAGAATTGATGTTGTCATTAAAATAGTTCAGTAGTGATCTTTATGGATAAGTTAGTAGTAGTACATTTGTAACATTTTTATGTCACAAAAATATTTTTTCTAGAAATAAAAATTAAATCTTCAATAAAATTTTAAAAGGAAATTTTTAGTAAAATGAGACATATTATTCAAGCTTTTATAATTTGCTGTAAAAATTTTAACTGTGTACGTAGTTTTAATGTTTTTCTTTTGCCTTGTTAAAGGCTACGCGCAGCTGAAACAAAATAGAAGCATTAAAAAAGTTCAGCGAACCAACTGGCAAGATCACACCAATCAATACGAACCCCTGAGAGATATACACATTTTGTTTTACCAACCTCCGATGACAAGGTAGTTGGAAAGCGGTCGAGTCGGATGGACGGACCGCGACCACAGTTATTACTTTCAGCTCTTTGCAACCCTTTCATTTGAAACTGCCAACAACAAGAGAGCCGATACAGACCCTTCGAGGCCATTCGTTTCCCTTCGATATTCCCTCCCTCTCCTACTAGGGGAGAGAGTGTGAGGGGAGGGGGATTCCAGTGTTTAAACCCGTCCATAAATGGATGCAAGTGACGTATTGACAACAATGTGTGCTTGCAGGATGAGTGAACCCGGGAGAGGGGCAATCGACTACAGATACTCAGGAACACAATGTCCACGTCTGCACAACTGTGCCGGA
>PNEQ01027231.1:0-61441 GCA_003012365.1 Medauroidea extradentata
GTCTTATAATTACAAATAAAAGAGTTAAATTAAGTACTGGATTTAATAGCTCACAAAGCTACGAAATACACAAAACAGTAATCAACTAGAACTCTCACAACACAATTAGTTATGCACACAATTACTCCTGTGTCACAGACACGTTAATTAACTTTGACAATTAAAGCACAAGAAAGGTCTACCATCAATTAATTAAACACTATAAATCACAATAAAATTCAGTCGTATATCCAATCAACAGTATTTCTAATAATGACAATGTACAACCTTATCAGTCCGAAGTGGTGATGGCTCACCATGTGCTGCGCAGCACCCCGAGTGCACCGCTGTCTTCACTCTTGAGGTCTTCTGTTCGACTCCCGTCGTGCACCTCCTCTTCGCCTGTCAGACCGCCGCAGCAGTCCTCTTGTATCGCCAAACACTGCTCCGAAGGTAGCCCCCTGCCGCCTCACAGTAGACTTTGACGTCACCAAGATGTCTTCACCAGTCTCTCTCCATAGGAGTAGCACCTTCCTCTAGCACTTCCAATAGCGAACTTCCCTCCAATGTGCCGATTCTGTGCTTTTATACTAGCCCAGACAGTCGGGTGTTCCCCGCATTGCAGGGGTCTAAAAATAGATATTTCATCATGTTTCGGATGTGCTTGTAGTCACGTCGGCCGCCCTCGAAGGGTTAAGCCGCAGTTGGGACAGGTATCTATGACGTAGTTTCGGCGGGATTCCCACTATGAGCCACCCGGGCTTTGAATCATCGGCCAGCCCTCAAGGTGTTACGAAACAGCCGCCGACCACTGGCCTCCAGGTACATGGCACACAACAATATATAATAAAATGCTAATACAATTTTGACATATGTAATACTTTTATTGCTGCAGCGATAGTAAAATTAGCCTTGTTTTTTTATGGTGTTAATACAGGTTGCATACATGCGCCTGAAACACTGGAGCTGTAAGGTCGACCTTGAAGCGCGCATCAAATGCCCCGTCGCTTCAACGAGCCAAGCGCTGAACTAGCGTGCAAGCTTCCCGCCGAACGGTTTTTACTATGGGACACTAAGCGGTGACCATATAATTTTATTGATGGAAAGTATGTAACTAAGTTCACTGCAGGTCGTAATCTGAGTTTCACATACATCCGGTTAGTACATTTTGAAGTACGGCAGTATGAAAAGGCCGTTTTTAGCCTTGTTGGAGGGCCTAGAAACAATGTTTTTAATTAGCGTGGTGTCTTAACAATGAGGTACCGACCTTGTCTGAAATTTGTTTTCTCTTCGTACGTTGGCACAATGGGCACACGTGGAATAGTTTCGTAGAAAAAACCTGTTTACGAACACATTGCAACGCATTCGAAGCGTGGGGTAGGCGGCCGCCTTAAGGTCTTAAGAGTCTATAAGGGTGAAGTGAGGTGAAGAAACTACACAACATCTATGCTTGAGTCAGAATTCGAACCGAGGACCTCTCGCACCGTAGACAGGCGCTGAACTGACTACGGAGGCCGGCGTGGTGGTCACTGTACAGTGGGAAATGTTATAATTGGCCAGTATATCTGCACTAATTTGTTTCAATGTCTTAATTCCATCTCTGCAGTTCAGCTTCTTTGTTATTGGCAGAGTGTCTTTGTGTAAACACGTTTGTTATTTGACCCTACCAATCAGAATAAGGTTACTGCGAACAACACACGTCCGTGATCTGCAGTAAAACGTAGACTCGTGATAGTTAAATTCAGCCAACCACTGACCTTGAAGCAGAGCCGCAGACGTGCACACGTGGCACTGGAGTAAACTGATGCAGAAATATATTCACCCAAAAATCGGGGTCCCTACTATTGGAAGACATCGATCGAGCTAACAATAGTTTGCAGTTTAGTATTCAATCAATAGGCAAATGTATACCAATGGATAGAACCCACGATTTTTGGTGAAAAGAATTCTGCAACAATTTGTTTCAATACCTTATGTGCACAAATGCAGCTCTGCTTCTTGAGTATTGGCAGAATGTAGGCGTGGCTCATTTGACTAGTGCCAGCAGGGACAAGGTTACTGCGACACCGCACGTCTGTGATTTGCGGGTAAAACCCCGAGACGCTGAGAATTTAAAACAGCCAATCGCTGACCACGAAGCAGAGCTGCATATGTGCACATAAGGCATTTAAACAAATTGTTGCAGAATTCTTTTCACCAAAAATCGTGGGCTGTACCAATGGATGGAGTCTTTCGTGGGTTTACGGAACTTTAGGCTTGCCTACAAGAATATTTGTGTGTTGACGTAGACAACAGCTGCTCATCGGCTACTCGCAGATCTAGTTACATCGCATGCTAGCAGGGCATGCACATAGTTGCTTCTTAATTATTAGCTCAAATACACCCAACATTTGTCAAATAAGTAGGGACCCGTGTTTTTCTCGAAAAGAATTTTGCCCCACTTTGTCTCGGTGCCTTACGTACAATCTGCAGTTCTACTTCGTGGTCAGTGATTGGATATTTTACCTCTCACGAGCCTTGGGGTTCTACCGGCAAATCACAGACATGCGGTGTTGCAGGAACGTTATTGTTGTTGGCTCAGTCAAATGATATACGGCTCTTCACATAGACACGCTGCCAATAACCATGAAGCAGAATTGCAGATGTGCACGTAGGGCACTGAAACAAAGTGGGGCAAATTCTTTTGGTGAAAAGTTCATGGCCCTGGTGATGACGTAGCTGAGCGACTGACCTAACTATAGCAAGTTACTGTTGAAAGCATAGCGCCGCATGGGGACAGTAGACATGGCAACAGTGCTGTGTGACGTGCTGAGGTACAAGGAGAGGGGAGGAAGGTGAGAATGAGGGCGTCGTGCGTACATAGTCTCACCAAGTTGTGGGGGAGTACACTGCCGACATACACGTGCCACGTCTTGAGTTTCCTTGCCGCCTGCTTGCCTCGTCAGCAGCTTGCTTGCCACCTGTCCCAGGAACAAGTTGCCTCACCATAGTTGTCAGGTTACTTCTACTACACGTTATGAATCTGCATAGACCAGCCTACACCCCTCCCTAGTGTAGCCATACAACATGGCGGTTTGGCAAATACGTTCGTTGTCGCTCAAACACCTGCAACCATGATTTAAACAACTAATTGTAGGTGATTTACAGGCAGTCCTCTGCTTTCCAGTGGCGTAGCGTGGAGTGTTCCAAGGTGTGCGGTGATAAGCTGAGTTGTCTGTATCAGACTGGCAGAGACAGGTACACGCTGTACAGCCAGTAGAGTCCCCAGATATACACCTAGGTCTCTGCAACGCAACTGCCACGTTCACAAAGTGTTTATTAACTACTACTACCGCACGCCTCAAGGACACACAGAACTGCTGTTATTGTAATTGCGAACATTATTCTGTCCTTAGTAATAACTAGAGAAAGGAAACATTAGCGAGTTCTATGATCTGCATGTTAGTACCCACTGTTTTCTGTATACACAAGCGATGAATAGTGAAGAGATTTTGGTCGGCGCTTAACATCGAGGTCTTCAGCGCTGAAGGGAAGGGGGGGGGGAGGTGACATGATGTGAGTATGGAGCAACGCCGGAATGAAATCCTCGAGATACCCGCCGACCAGCGGCATCGTCCGGCACTATTCCCACATGCGAAAATCCGGGGGATACAGTGGGATCATGTGGAATACGGTAGTTTCATTTACGTATTTACGAACACACTGCAACGCATTTCAAGCGCGTGGTAGGCGATGCTTTTATTTATATTGCTTTCATGATAACAAGATATCGAAAAAATTGTTGCTGTTTTGTTACAACCAATATATACTAATTTAGCTAATTATTTCAAGACAAATTCCTAGAGACGTGCAAAATTCGCGTTATTTTCGGCCTACAGACTAGAATCCAAACGCCTGTAGGCTTGTTCAACGTCTCCCGTTGGACAACAATATCGTGGCCTTCCGCGGATAATGCTTCTGGCCAATAGTTAAAAGTTCTCAGTAGAGTGACCAACCTGCCATAAAGCTATCACTAGAGACACTGGTAAATCGCGGGAAAAGTTGATTGTTTGCTAGGCTCCAACATGATATGTATAACACTGAAGGTTTTGCACCTATATTGATTATCGTATATATATGAAGCACTGTGTCCCTCTTCAACATACCCAATTATAACTGTACAGTTCTAACACAGAACGTGTGTGATTTGCCAGAAAACTGTTCACATGTGTCACGATTGAGATACTACAGTTTATTGGAGACTAAGTTAAATATTTTCGCGATTTTCCAGTGTCTCTAGCTATCACACACGTAAATGACGTCATATACAGGCTCGTGGCCAGTGTAACCACAGGTTGTACGCTTATATGTACAGGACAGTCAATTCTAGCATGTCGCCAAATAATAACGCGAATTTTGCATGTCCCTACAAATTACTCAATAGTTTCAACTAACTGCAATTAAGGAAATCCTCATAAATTAACTAATTTACTTAAAATGCATAGTTTTTATCTGTAAAAAAATTAGGCTACATTGTAAAAACCATACTTAATAAAACTGTGCAATCGTTTATCGATATCAGCTTTCATTTAGGAATAAAAAAATAACTATCATGAAAGCAGTATAAATTATGGATCAAGTTTGGCCTTAAGCTTACTTTACAAATCGAACAGCATTTAGTCAGTAGGCACTTTGAAACTTACAATTTTCAAGTCTGGCGGGCGTACATGCAATGTGCAAAAAAAAATTTGTAGCCTCTTTAAAAAAATGCTTGTTAAGTCGCGAGCCAATTGTATTCAGTGAGCCTTGAGATTGTGCATTCGTTTGGGATATGTTTTCCTGTCAAGGGAAGGCCACTTGAAGCTATTGTTGGTACGTGGCGTTGTTGCCAGCTCGCTGAGAGTTTAACGCGCCGACCAAACACGGTGATGTGTTTACAAACACGACAAAGCAGGAACACCAAGTAAAATAACATAGGCTACATATTTCCGCCATGATACACCACGACGCCCTGCTTATTTGCTGCTAGTTTCCCGTCTTACGCCATGTATATGTATATATATATAATATTGTATTTGTGTGTATGCATGTATGTGTGTGTAGTGATATTCGGACCACGAGAGATTCTATGTCGTCACAAGACGCAGAAAATAACTCGTAAATTTTATTACGATTTCTACTTGTCCGTTTCATGTCTAAAGGCCCTTTCTGACAATCAAATTTTGCTTCAATTTTCTACCAAATTTATTGAATTCAATCTCTTGAATGTCGTGTGACGCCATGTTGATGTCATAACCGCGGTCTTTCAATGTCTTGAATGTCGTGTATTTCGTCACAGATTTTCGTTTCGAACATGTTTGAAATTTTCTTGAATCAAAATATTTTAAAATGGAGTAGAGGTTTTTATGACAGTATTTATTCAAATAAAATATCAGTTGAGTTCTGAATGCGAATTTAACCATATTAAAAATAAAACCGAGCATAATTTATTTTTAAAAAATATATAATAATAAATTTTATGTTAATTAAACCAAGTATTTTGTGTCGTGCAGGGTTATTAGATAATTATAAAATAGGTACATTATTATTCTGTGTGTCATTTGTTTATAAATGGTGTGATAACCATTTAAGTGGTCCATTCAATGTTTATTGAATAACATTTTTTGAATCATCGTGCTATTCAATAAATTGAATTCAAGTGATTGAATTAAATAAATATTTGATCGTGTGAAATGGCCTTTAGCCTAAGGTTCTATAGTTCTAATGTTGAAATATAGTTAATTTTTTTTACTAAATTACCACAAGGTGAAACTGAAGGAAAAAATGGACTGCTGTAGGTTGCTTTAAGAGTCATAATTATGTTAAAATAGGGACCAATCAGGCCTGCTTGAGCTATGTTCGCGTAGTCGGCACTTTCTGCACGTTCTACACCCAAAGGTGTAGTTAAATTCTAGGGAATTGTTTTGCAAGTGCAGGGGTGTAAATGCCCTAAACATTACGCTTTGGGGGCTAATTGATATATATTGTTTAATGAATGACTAACAGTTAAATTCAGTTCGGTTGTATTTTTCACTGGGTATGAGATAATTAGAAATGAACTCTAAATGCATTATTTACTGTTTACTTTTTAACGGAAACACCAACTGATGAATATTACCGGTTATATAAATGTTACGTTACCTGAAATAGCTTAAAATAAAAAAAAAATATTACATTTTTCCTGGTTCAACTGACCATAGTCTGTGATTTATTTGTGTTTATTAAACGGAAGAATCTTCTAGAGTCTTCAGGTACATTTACGCTGGTGTTTTTGCATATATTTGCATTCTGTTTTCTGCTTTGTTTAGATAACGTCTGCCCAAATAAAACGTGTCGTCGGCTTCGTCACGTGACATCGTGTTTAGTGGCGAAAATCCGTTTTGTTGACCTTGCAAGTTAAACCGTGTAGAAGATTTAATTTTATTTCGTCGGTCGATAGGGTGGCCTGCAACCGACACGTATTTCGAGAATATTAGTTAAATTTGACCGAAAGAAATTAAAGTATGTTTACATTTTTTTTTAAGTAACGACTAAAAGGATAGTAAACGCACCTGACGACTCCATAGGCGATACACCCGGTATAAAATGTTCAGATACTGTATTGCGTTTCTTTAACATTCAAAGTTGCAGTTCGCGCCTATAGACGTTTGCAAGATGTGTAATACTGAAGTGCAGAAGTAGTTACACCAGCCAGCAGAACAGTTTGGTTGCAACAACTAGAGTGCTGCACCCAGGTGCCAAGAATGCCTAGCTGTAGCTGGGGTGCAGAAGGTGCCGATCACACGAACAAAGCTTTAGTTCCACAGTTCATAGTGTGATAGGAACAATCAAACATACGTACTGTCTTAACAGACGGTGCTGCGGCGGCCGAGTGATCAGACCACTTGCCTTCCTCCAAGGCGTTTCGGGTTCGGTCCCCGGATTTCCGCATGTGGGAATCGCGCCGGACGATGTCGCTAACCGGCGGGTTTTCTCGGGGATTTCCCGTTTCCCCCGCCCTTCCCTTTCCGGCGCTTATACCATCGTAGGGTATCATTTCATGTTATCGTTCGAAGTACCGTAAAGTGGGGTTCCTTTGCCTATATTTGGGGTTACTTTGCACCACATATTTTTGTTGTAAATAAAGGTTCGCAGAATCTCAAATTGTTGAAGACTTCGCCGTTCATAGCTTTGACAGTAAACGTGACTTTAGAATGAAGGGTATCCTAGAATTTTCAAATGGAATGAAATTAACGTGATGGTGCAAAGTTACCTAACGGGGTGCAAAGTAACTTCACTTTACGGTACGTAGATTGCCTACGAGCTCCCATTCACAAAATCTGCACTCGAGAAGCGACGGAGCATCCTTCTGATATATTATTGATATCTGAAAAGGTCTATGGTTCATACAGCTACACTTATTAATTTTCACAATGGCCACCGACTATACATTGTCCAGGAGCACCTGGCGTAAGTACGACCGGATCTTGCAAGCAGAGCATATCTTGGCACGTGGCTTTTGCAGAATACCACGTGGGTAGGGTGGATTCTTTATTGGCGTGGGTGTAATCCTCACCACGTGCTCGCTGAGAGAAACTCGAGGTCGGTTTCTTCTTGAAAGAGGGTTACAATTAATACATTTTTAAAAACCTTCGCACGCTTTCTCCGCGCAGCTCGCGCCGACACCGACACAGTTTCTGCGGGGTTCAAGGTCGCTCCTGCCTGGTTCCCACGCGATGTCATTAGGGTCGCGACGACGGTGATAGTTTCTACAAGTTTGAGGAAAACATCTGGCATGAGCAAACGCAGGACTCGTCAGTCTTAATTGAAACTTCTCGTCTTTCCTGTTCTCAGACCAGATAAGTCACCCACTTCTGGTGTGGCGTTTCTCCAATTACTTCTACGCCCCAGCGGCGTCATTTCAGGGTTTTCTTGGGGGGGGGGGGGGGCAAGATTTGTTTTTTTTTCGGCGGCAGTGACCTTGTTGCACCATTTTTATTAATTAAGCATGTATAAATTAGAAACTTTAATAATAAAGCTTTCGTTTTATGTGCTTAAGTTAGCATTATTTATAGATTTACGTCAATTTCGCGGATTCATCTGGCAGTAGCCTAGATTGCTCAGTCCTGTACACGCTCTGTATACAGTCGATTATTCATTGGCTTATAACACATTACAAGCGATAGCTCTATGAATCATTTCCTTATTTACTACTGGCTTGTAGTCAAATGCGTTTCATGACAGCCGCCAGATAATCACACACGTGATTATGAAGTATATATTTTTGGCGTTCAACCTGACCTGGAATGTACTTGCGAAATTGATGTACCTCTAATTATTTAAATAACAAAATACAAAAATATATTTTATACACTTAAAATTCTAAATCCAGCCGGAGGGGGGTGGGGGGCATTTGCTCCCCCTGCCTCACCTAAATGACGCCCCTGCTACGCCCTCTATAGGAAGAGGAGACTTTTTTGTCGTCTTTAAGGGGTCTGTGTGGCGTAGTGGTTAGACCACTCGCCTCCCAACGTGTTGATCGAAGTTTTATTCTATGTGAGATGACTTCCGATATTCAAGCGTGGGCAACGTGTCGTAGGTCTCCACTGGTAGACGGATTTTCTCTGAATACTCCCGTTTCTCCCGACCTTATGTTCCACCTGTGCTCCACACTCCAAGGCGCTCAAGATCTCGATGTTAAGGGGCCTCCCTAGATAGGTTGTGTTGGTGTGTGTCAGGCAGGAGCGGTAAGGTTGCCGTTGACCGACGTATGTAAGGTATTATCGCCTCTCCGTGCAAGCCACTCAGCTGGCGTGCAGTGCGAGTGCTTTACTATTATCCTTTTTCCTATGGGACATTAAGCGGTGACCACATTATTTTATCTGTGGGCAGCGAGTTCAAAGTCTAACGTTTATTACAAAAGTTGAGTTGTTTGAATCCGGTTGTAATTGTTACAGATACGACAGTCAGAAAACCCCATTTTTGGCCATTTTGAGGGGCCCGGAAATGATGTTTCTAATGAAAGTGCCGAATTTTTTAAACTATAGGGATATAATTTGAAATGTGTGTTCTTTTCGTAGATGTACAGATATAATGCGCGTTAAGTAGTTTCGTCAAAAAAATAATAGTCGCAACTCGCTGCAACGCATTTCAAGCGCAGGTATGGAGGCGCCTTAAGGTGGCCGTCTTGCTGGACGAATTTTACTCGTCCGAGGTCGACAAGAATGAAAGCCAAACACGCGAATCACACCGCAATATAGCCTCTAGGCGCAGTTGCTAACTTGGGAGTAGTGTCCTCACAGTTGTGTATAGTCACTTGTAAATTGTCCAATTACACAACCTCAGTGACAGGAGAATAATATTTTTCGCTGAGTCATTCACGCACATTACAGTAACTTGCCCAGATCACAGACTAAACAGTAATACAGACGTTAAAGGACATCTCGGCTCATCACTAGAGACCTGAAAATTTCGCGTTTTCTTTTAGGCGCAAGGTAGAGTTACAGCAACTATAGGTATGTATCAGGCTTACAATTGGCTGTTGACTTACTCGACACTTCCTGGAAGTAGTTTAGCCAATAATAAAACTATAGCTGAATACAGGCCCATTTCACTGTGTCAGTGAGCAGCTAATAAACAGCCACTGATTGCACGATTTCACATATATTCTTGGAAGCTAGCCTACACGTCAGTGAACCGCGAATTTTTCCAGTCTCTACTCATTCGATACGCGCGAACTGTATGTCTGCGAAAAGAACACACACTTCAAACTATGTCGCTACAGTTTATAAAATTCTGCACATTTATTTGAAACATTATTTTATGGCCCCTTAAAACGGCCAAAAATGGCTTTTTCTGACTCCCGTATCAGGAAAAATAACAACCAGATTCAAAAAGCACAACTATAGAAACAACCGTTAGACTTTGAACTATGCTGCCCATAAATACAATAATGTGATCACCGCTTTCTGACCTGTAGTAGAACTAACGTTAGGCTTTGGGTAAGGTTACTTCTACCACAGGTTAGAAAGATCAATGATAACATTTTGTCACAGGGAAAATTTCTGCCACTTGAGCGCTGGTATTGCTAACGGCGTAGAGACATGAACTTTTCGCGAAAAGAATTTTGCCCCACTTTGTTCCAGTGCCTTATGTGCACGTCTGCAGTTCTGCTTCACATATATTGGCAGCGTGCCTTTGAACTGTGACGTTTCTCATTTGACTGTACCAATCACAATAAGGTTACTGAACACCACACGTCTGTGATTTGCGTGTAAAACTCCACGACACACGAATGTCAAAACATCCAATCTCTGACCGTGAAGCAAGTCTGCAGACGTGCACACAAGTCACTGA
The DNA here is from genome assembly GCA_003012365.1 of Medauroidea extradentata. Taxonomy (NCBI): domain Eukaryota; kingdom Metazoa; phylum Arthropoda; class Insecta; order Phasmatodea; family Phasmatidae; genus Medauroidea; species Medauroidea extradentata. Next base: position 10,333 of record PNEQ01027231.1, read on the forward strand.
CACAAAGTGAGGCAAATTTCTTTTCGCGAAAAGTTCATGTCTCTACTAATGGGTGCAAACTGAGCAATTACAAAGTTATTCTGAATTTTAAATTTCATAAAGTTGATTTTCTTAAAACGCGAGATCGGTTTATTTTCTCTTTATAATCAAGTTAAATGTCTTCCGTAATTTCAAAGCCTATTTAAATTTCAATTTTACAACGGTTTCGTATTTTTCTGGTCCCTTAGCGATTGCAGCGCACCTAGCGGCAGAAATATTCCCTGTGCCAAGTTCTCCCATAAGAAAACACATTTTCTCTATAACCTGTTGTAATAAACCTTAACCTTAGTCGTGACAGGCGTTTCCGCCATATTGCTGGCCAGCGAAGCCATTCTTCTGGCGTGAGTGACTGAGTTCGCCATCCTACAAGCTACCTAACTTCTACAGTCCTAAATATTCTGTACCTAGAGTGTATAGTCGCATCTAATACCGCTTCCCTGGTAAATGCTACGAACATAGAAATCGGGGCGTCTGTAATCACTAGTGCCCGGTAGTTTTGGCGAAAAGGTTTTTGCCCCACTTGGTTTCAGTGTCTTACATGTACACCTGCAACTCAACTTCATGGCTATTGGCAGAGTGTTTTTGTGCAGAGTTGTTATTCATTTGACTGTGCCAATCAGTACACTGAGAACTGCCACACGTCACGTCTGTGATTTGCGGGTTTAACCTCCAGACGTTGTATGTTACGGCATCCAATCACTGACCACAAAACAGAGATGCAGGTGCTCACGTAAGGCACTGAAACAAAGTGGGACAAAAATATTTTTTCGAAAAAAATTCCGGGCCCTAGTAATCAATAACATTTTTAATGACTGTTTACCAAACTAATTACCTTGCAACACATTAAACTAAACTTTCGTCAATAAGTAAAAAACTAATGGTTTTCGGACACATGTTTAGATTAACTTTTTTCTTGTTTTGGTGTAAGGAACCTACCCCCGAAGTTTGCCAAAGTATTTCAGAAACACTCAGTATATATTACGTTCTGAACAACCAACAGGGCTAGTTATTTTTTGCAAGCAAGGTAGTACTATTGGTGTCAGCGGCACGTGGCAGAAGACGCAGGCAGCATGGTCGCGTGCCGGCGCGGCGTCGTGGCGTAAATAATGAGGCGGAGGTATAGTGGTCAGTGACGTCACGGTGCCACGCGGCTAGAGGCTCGCTTGGCCTTGTACTGGTCGTTACCGCAGTCGCCGCCACCCGCCTGTGAAGATCACCTCGTCCCACAACCCTCCCTACTGCACTTTATTTCAAGGGCGAGTACACCGAAAATTGTACTTGTTTTCATCATTTTTAGATTTGTACGAGATACGGTTCGTTTTATTGACTACACAGTAACAGCTTATCACTGTAATGAAATTTGTTTTAGCTTTCATTGTTTTTGTATAATGGCATATCAAAGAGCAACATTTGCATAAAAGGGTTTTATGCTGGAAGGCAAACCCTACTGACTTAGAGAAATGGAATGATTCACACTCAAGAATAGTGTCACGGGTTAAACCATGACATGCATAAAACAGCATTTAATATATTTTTTTATTTTAAATAATATTTAGAAATTTGGCATTTTCTAAATTTCAAATTATTTAATTTTTATAACACAAAACATTCAATGTTGTTATTATATATGCCTTGATGTAGCCTGTAATGTTGTTCTTCAGGATGAATTATTTCAGTTCGTTAGGTCATTTGGTTTTACTTTTTGCTTAAAACCGTTTTTCGTAAATTTCAGTTTTGATATGTCACTATACAAAAAGTATAAAAAGGAAAAAAAAAATTCAACTGGAGTAAATAAAACTGTCCCAGCGTGTGTCTACAAAGCTGACAATATCTCGTAGGAATATTAACATTATTAAAACTATTCTCTTTCGGTTTACAAGCACCTTAACGCGATTATGAGTCACTATATAACTAGGGGCGGGTACTTTCCAAGAAAAGATTTTTGTACCAACTTGAAAACCTTACGTGAAAACCTGCAGCTTTGTTTCGTGGTCATTGATTGGATGTTGTAACTCTCGTGGGGTTCTGCCGGTTGATCTCAGTAGTGTAGTGTCACAGCAACCTTGTTCTGGTCGGCATAGTCAATTAAGGTAAGCTAATTGGGCTTTACGTCCCGTCGACATCAAAATCATTAATAGAGATGATGGTATATAAGTTAGCAGTTTTTTTGTCCGAATATACCCTTGAAACACTGTAGTTCCTTGTGACATGTATGATTGGATGAAATGCGTCTGACACAACGTAGCTGTCTGCAGACCAATAATAGGTATCAAATATTACAATAGCGGGATTCTTATTGGCGCAGTCAATTAGGGTAACAGCCACACGTGCAGGCAAATGCCAGTAATCTTTTCATAAGCTGAACGTGCGTTGAAACCCAGCAAACAGTCAGGTTTTCCCGCGATAAACCATCATCTCTAATTATTAGATACGATGACATACAACTTGGTACAATGACAGGAGGCAGGAGCTAGCAGAGGAGTCGTTCACGGCCTTTGTTAATGAACCATTCCAGCTTTAGCCTAGAGTGATTTTGGGGAACCATGGAACACCGAAATCAGGATGGTCGGAGCCGGGGATCCAACCCGGATATTCCCAAATGCGAGTCCGACATGTTACAATTGCACCACCTCGCTCGGTCACAGTCAAATAAATGATGCATATATACAAAGACACTGCGTCAATAGCGATATTTTGGCGGTTGAATTTGTAGCACGTTTCAGAATCAGAGCATTTTCGCGACTCCGGTAGCAGTAGTGTTTGCAAACGCACTGAAAATGGTTTGCTGTTGTTTACAGTTTCTGGCTACCTGAGTAGCGAGGTATGTTACAAAGTTCGTTTACAGGAAAAGGCTGTTGTTCGGTAATTTCCGTTTGTGCATAATGCAGAGGCAGACCTGGATTTGCAATTTAACGCGTGAATGTAAAGTAGTTCACGTTGTAACACGCTATTTTCAGATTAGCATACGAAAAAATAGTTGAAAGAGAAATTTTGAAATTCCCGCCCGACTCAGGCAATTTCGATAACAATAATAATCATTTTCACGCTTGCTTGTAATTACAAATGTTCCACTGCAAACACTTCTAACCAGCCTATTACCGATTCAACCGCGGAAATACGCCTATTTAATGTGAAGTAGAGCTGCATATAAGCACGTAAGGCATTGAATCAAAGCAGTACAGTAACTTTTTCAAGACAACTACCGGCTTCTGAATGAGTACAGGCAGGTAAATTCCACGGCTTCGCTGTCCTCCAAGAATATCTGTGTACTCGATACATTTAATCCTGTATCTTAACAACCACTTTCTCGTAAATTTTACTACAGTTAGTTTCCAATCGAACCATTTTATGCATAAAAGAACCAAGCGCCATTGTGATGCAACTGAGAAAATCTAGGTTCAATGATAAACAACTGCATTTAATTACAATTATTGCATGCATGACAAAACTGCAGATCATTATTCCGTACAAGGACATGTAAGTTATTAATGTATTTAAGTTTTAATTCATGTATTTGCTACTGATTTCAGAACAATAAAATATCGTGCTTGGTTCTTTTATGCATAATATGGTTCACTATGTTTTATAAGTGTGACAGAATGCTGGTATTGGTTTTGTTTTACTTTAAAAGCACTGTTCATAAACTATTTTTTCTTTCCTTTCTCATCGTAATTTTAAATCGATTTAAGTTTACTTTAAAGACTTGCAACTTTTCATTACAGGATGTTTCAGTGTTACTTACCAAGGTAATTTCGTGGAATTGAACGATCATGTATCTGGAGTTATAGATATAATAATAATGTTTTGTGTGTTGTGATAAATGGTTGACGTGAATATTTCGGTTTTCACAATAGCTGAATAATATTTTAAAATATTGAACACACTGATTGTGTTTTAAAATGGTAGGTGAACACTGGGACATGTTCTGACCTACATATTATGGGTGCAAGTTCATATCCTGAGCAACCCTAACTTGATGCTTTGTTTACTTGACGTACCATACATAAAATAATACCTGCACGTGGAGCGCAAGTGTTGACTTTCTCCGTGCTGTGTTGCCACTTGTGCCGGTAAATTGTCGTCGTATAACATTTTGCCGCTTTAATTTTCGTCTTCAATTTAGTCTAGGATTCGCCGACTTCTATAATGCGTTTGTTACTGGACTCCTATAGACGTACATACACATGTATATGTACATACATACATACATACATACATACATACATACATACATACATACATACATACATACATACATACATACATACTGTGTAAATGTCTTTAATGCTGAACGGCGAAAAATATTATTCTTTTTATTGGTATATGAGTTAAATCACTGTAATAAATGCAACAGAGGTACCATATCTGTGGTGAAATACATAGAGGAAGTAACATAACGGTTTTCTAATTTTGTGCAATTCTGTCAATCTATAAGTATACGACTCCAGTGTGCTGTTATCACCAGGCCCTCGTGACTGAAATATGACTGAGATGGTGAAACCGAATCCTTAACCGAAGATTGCCAAAGTTGTACACCTCACTCGGACAACACATGCAATGAAAAATAAATGTTACAGTGGAACAGTAACGAATTGAAATAATGCATATATACTAACGCGTCTTACTTTTCCCAGTATGTCGAAAAGTTAAATGTAATAACGAAAATTTTGCTATGAACATGGCAATTCTGGAAAGTCTTTTTTCAATCTCCATAAGTTATTCTTAAACCACCATTACGGTTCGTAATTTTGATGGCAAATTCCGACGTGACGATGCAGATTCCATTTTAATTTAATTAGACAGTGTTGCATTAATTTTGTATGTCGAACGATAAGTGTTATCCTGCAGATTTTGAACCCTATTTACCATGGTGCATTTCACCACAGAATAAAGAAGGTAAACAACCAAAATAATTCCTTTTACAAGATAAATTGCAGCGTTACCAATGACTAGAGACTGGAAAAATTCGCGGGTTCACTGACATGTAGGCTAGCCTGCAAGAATATATGTGTATTTAAGCAGACAACAGCTGTTCACTAGCTGCTCGTTGATACAGTGAAATGGGGCACGTTAAGTTATATTTATATTATTGGCTCACAGACTTAAAGCAGATGTCAAATAAGTTAAGGACCAATTGCGAAAGTGGCACGAACTTACAGTTGTTGGAATTCTAGCGTGTGCGTAAAAGAAAACGCGAATTTTTCAGGTCTCTACCAATGACTAAAAATGAAATTTGTTCTATATTGAGTATTCTGAAGTTGGAATTAGCTAGGGAGTTATTGTAGTCATAGAGTAAGCTACTTCGACGAAAAATGAGGTTCTCGGTGTGACTCTCTAATTATTTGATCTGGGGTTACCATTAAGCCACCTTGAATGACAGCCATATAGGAATGCTAAGTAAAGACTATGCGTGAGTCCTCAGTGGAAGTTGGGAAACAAGAGAAGGGGGTGGGGCTATAAGCCGCAAGGGAAAAGTTCTGAGGGAGGAGCACTATAGCAGAGGCATGTCCACACACACAGGAAAAGAGTCGTGTTGTCATATGCGTCCTGTGTGAACCCTGCGTTCAAGTCTCCAAGAGGAAGAAGTCTGGCGACACCGACGCTATATGCCATTGCTTAAAGAAGTGCTGCGGTCTGTTTACTCTCGTCTTCTATAGAATCCCGCCACTATGTTTGTTTAGTCACTGTCATGTAAACCCGGGTCTCTTGTCGTGTCCTGTAGTGTCTAACGCTTCGTTCCTGCAACCTGAAGCTTTATTCCTGAAACATGATGCCTTAATTTTGTAACCTGACGCTTTGCTCTTTACACACAAAGTGTTCAATATAATTTCCACATATTTTGGTAAGCGGAATCACCTTACTAATTTATTACGTACAGTTTATACCCATCCTGTACAAAATCATCCGTGGCACGGACCTGATCACTATATGCATATGTAAAACCAAATAAAACTGCGAAATAGTTATGAAATAAAATTTGTTACATAACTGCTAATTCGCATTCTGAAGTGTTTAAAACATACAAATGTAAACACTACATCCGCAATACAACACTAAACCTATGGAATAATTTATACACACACACACACACACACACATATATATATATATATATATATATATATATATATATATATATATATATATATATATATATATATATATATACAACTTACTGTTCCTACACTGCTCGGAAATAATGTTTTGAAATAACGGAAAGTAGACATCTTCGCTAAATAATGTGAATGTTCCGTGTTTCGTTTCATCAATTACGTATTCACTGTGAATTTGTTTGTGAAAATTTTTCAAGATTATCACTAAAAATAGAACATATGCCTTCGGTATTTCATCAGTTAAAGTTATGAACATTATGAAATAGAAAACTGTGTACGGATGTTTTTTAATTAATGGGTTCACAAATAGGTAAACTTCTAGGTTGAAAATGTATGCAGCTGACAGTGATTGAACGAATTTAACAGAGAGAATTTCCTCAAACTCAAGCTTTCAAGAAAACGTTTCTGTGAAATGACAATTTTCCATAAATCTGTAGGTAAGTATACATAATGTTTTTGACAAAATAAGATCCGTTTACTGCCGCGAGTCGGTATACACTTGGTTTGAAAAGATCAGAAGAATATAGTTTACTTTGTAAGCACTGAATTTTCTGTGTGGAAGCCAGGGATAGATCTTGGAGACAATCATCCTAATTGGGTGTGAAAAAGAGGGGCGGGGCAGTCATAGTTAGGTACGATTTTTTTAAATTTTACCTTATTATTTACAAACCAGTTTCCCGTGAACAGAGTTGTTCGTAGTGGGAAACGGTATAGTTTGCAATTTGTGGCGGATTTATGCATAGTCAAAAGTATCAAAACAAATGTTATTCAATTTACAAGCATCGCACATTACACTTCGCAGCCAGTTACGTTTAAAACAACATACGAATATTGTGACAAAAAAGTATTATGTTACAAAAAATAACAACACCAAGTTTTAAATAGTGCTTACTAGACAGTGGCTCCAATGTATCAAAGGTTTCAGACATTGTAATTTAAGAGAAAAAAAGATATAATGAAACAATAAAAATAAAGCACGCAACAGTTGTACAATTATTTAAGCATTGCACACATACACATGTCAATTTATAAATATACATATAATTATACTAAAGCGGTATAATTTTGAGTAGTTATCATTATCATTTTTATATTCTTCCCATAACATTAGCTCTAGTTTTTCTTTGAATTTTGTTATATTTGTGAGGTAATTGTTTTGAGTAGTTTATTGTATTTTTTTTAAGTTAGATGTTTGAAGGTTTTATATTCGTATTTAACTGAATTAATGTGTGTCAGTTCTAATTTTTCTGCGTGTCTTCTGTTAGGATGATACTTAACATTCCTTAATTTAATGTAGAGATTACTTGTACGATTGTCTTTAATTTTTTTTAACAAGAATACGGAGGTTTTACATCTGCACACATTATTTTGTGTTATTTTATATTATTGTTTTACTGTATTATGCTTAAGTAGACATCTTTCTAATGTATGTATATATATATATATATATATATATATATATATATATATATATATATATATATATATATATATATATATATATATACGATAGTGGTATAGATTTCATTTTAATCATGAGTTCCAAAAATTTTTAAAGTTTCGTCCAATTTTGACAATCTGAACAACCATTGGTTATTTCCACAATTAATAAATTGTCGCACTTGATCATTATTTTTCCGAAACTCTGAGTTTGAATAACATAAAACAATAAGGTCTATTTATTGAACAGCACGATTACCTTATTAGTAAAATTATGAAAATAACTTATAAAAACTGTAATTACCTAGGTTAGACTAACCACTTTTAAACGTAATGTTAACAACCACAAATGAGAAAAAAAGTAAATATGTGAACTTTATGAAATAAGTTACTTAATTTGATTAAATGATCTATTTGGAAATACACGTGAGAGAAATTAAATTTTATTTTAGAAACGGTGTTGACTTTTGTTAAATTAATAGCTTTGAAGATAATTTGTAGGTGTATACTTTACTTCGCCAAGTCAGTAAATAATACTTAGAATAAATAACGCGAGAAGTTGATATTGAGCATAACTATACGGTTTACAATTTAAAAATAAATAAATGTATATATATATTATCACAACTACGAGGAATTTCGAAGTTTTGCTGATTACAAACATTCTTTATCACATTTCTCCGATCGAAGAGTAACGATGGGTTGCTATTAAGATCGATTCTTATCGATTAATAATATCGTTATTGTACTCAGGCATGCTTGTGCGATACAGTGAAACAACTGAATGGTACTTTAACCTCTCGCAGTGCGATAGGTTCGTAATTATAGTCCACATGTTGAGCTCTTGGTAGTGTGGTGATAAAGGGGCCGATGGGAGAGAAGAATCCTCTTTGCCTCCTCTCAGTTAGACTCATAATTGGGACTCAGGTTCAATTACCGGTTGTGGCTGTCCTAATCTAGTTTTACACGATTTTCCCCAAATTTCTTTAGGCGAATGCTGAGATTGTTGGTTAACAATGGTCATGATTCTTCTCCCAGTGTTTCAGCCAAGTTACATGTCTAAGTCTCTAATGATCTTTCTATTGTTTCAAACATTTTTATATTTGTACGAGATACGGTTTGTTTTGTGGACATGCATTGTGACCTTATTATACTGCAATGAAAATCTTTTGGCTTTCCTTTTTTTTTTATGGCATTTCAAAGTCCAAATATGTAAAAAACGGTTTCATGCTTTAAAGGAAAACCAAATGACTTACTGAACGGGAAAAAATTCCCACTAAATGATTCAGATATAGGCTACAAGGTCTCCTATATAAAAATAAAAAATTAAATACATTCTTGAATTTTTTAAGTGTTCATTTCAAATTTAAAAATGTTTGTAATGCAAATAGGTTTATTATTTTTGTTGATATATAAGATACCTTGCAGCCTATAACATCGTTATTCTGTGTAGATTTTTTCAGTTGGGTATGTCAGTTGGTTTTCACTTTGAATCGTAAAACCGTTTTATGCAAATTTGGACTTTGATGTGCTATTATAAAAAAAACTACGAAAACTGGAAAATTGTCATTACAGTACAAATTAACCACAATGTATGTCTACAAAACAAGCAGTATCTCGTACAAATATACAAATTTTTAAAACAATAACATGTTTCGGTCAAGCGCCCCCTTAAGGGCCCGTCTAGCTAGCGCTTAAAATACGTTGGAGTGTGTTCCATAGGTGGCCGTTGTGTCAATGTACGAAAAGAAAATACACTTCAAACGATGACGGTAAGGTAGTTTCGAAACAGAACGTCGATTAGAAAAATCATTTCGGAGCCTCTCAAGATGGCTAAAAATATATTTTTCAACCTGTTATGTGTGGAAAAGTACTAAGGGAATTCGTGTGAAACTACTCTAGAAACATGCGGTGAACTTTGCTTAAGACTTTCCACCAATATAAATATGAGGTCACCATTGAAAGTGTCAGTCAGGCGAGTGATCTACGATACCACTGCACGCCGTTTCAGTGTCTTGCATTAGAGGCGATGCCGCATCAGAACAGCTAATCAACATCGCCCTTGGCACCGTGACGCACTCACACAAACACTTGGCCAGTAGGCGGACGCCTTAAGGCCCGCTAACCTAACCTCCCCCTCCCTTTCCTTACACTCTCGAATTCATCTTTGGAGCGTGACTACGAACTTATCGCATTGTTATAAGTTTACGAACGAAATTATCGTTTAAACTTAAAACACACGTGCACAAGTCACTAACGGTTCATCGTTACTCTTCGGTCGTAACAATGCGACGTAGAGTGAGCGTGATACGAGGCTGGCTGGTGGAGGCTGTGAGCAAGTGTAATGTGTAAGAACGTATTGGTTTCTGGATATACATCATACATTCTTATTGTTAACTCCCATTGCAACAAACATTTTAAAATGTCAGGTGTGATGTGTGTTGTGGCAGGAGACGGCGACGCCCCTGATGAGCGACGAGCTGACATGACGTCGACGCCGGCCATCTTGGCGTTGTTGCTGGCGTCCCTGCTCCCCGCCAAGACGCAAGGTATGTCTCCGAGCCTCCTTCTCAACATGCGCTATACTCTGTTTAGCCTAACTTCAGTAAACTCTACACTTTTAAGTGTTGTGCGTGTTTTATACCGTCAGTCGACATTGTTAGTTCTAAAATGTACTTAGATGTCTATTTCACCATATGTATTGTACATCTTGTATTGTGACTCATATTACAACAAATTAACATATATTGCCCATAAGTAGACATACTGGAAAATCGCGAAAATATTTAATATAGTCTCCAATAAACTGTAGTATCTCAATCGTGACACGTGTGGACAGTTTTCTGACAAATCACACACGTTCTGTGTTTAAACTGTACAGTTCTAATTGTGACTGTTGAAGAGGGATACAGTGTTTAATGTATACGATAGTCAATATATGTGCAAAACCTCCAGTGTTATACATAGCATGTTGGAGCCTAGCAAACAATCAACTTTTCCCCCGATTTACCAGTGTCTCTAGCCATAAGTAGCCGTAAAATATTGCTGAAGTTATATGAAACGAAGCTTACATAGAGGTATTGGAAAATAGAAGGAAAAGTTGACTGTTACAGCAAGATAAATCAGGAGAAACAGAAGCGCCATGACGCGGTTTTAACAAAGACGTTATAAAAGAACTAGACCCTTCTTTTTCTGAGTGCTAGACTGTTGCGCTGCTCTTTTGTTACATGACCAAATTGAACGCTGACATATTGCAGGCAAAGATAGGGAATTGTGTAAGTGCCTTAGCTGTAGTGGAGCGAACGATTTTATTTTCAACAAAAAAAGTTGACATGGGACACGGCCGTAGAAGAACAGGTCTGGACACTCGCCTGGAAACTTGACCCCCTTGTTTGGCTGCAGTTCACCAACTTACCGAGAATATTGTGTTTTATTGGCGCTGCAGTCAGGGTGGTCGGGATCAAACTCCGCCCACTTCCCTCCCACTGAGATAAACAATTTATCAAAACGTATTTTTTTTGTCAATTTATGAAATACTTCCTTCGCTCATAATTTTAAATCATGGCTCCAGAAATCTATATTTACTTTAAAATGTTAACAATGAAAAAAAGTGGGAGGAGTTTGAGTCCGACCACCCGGATTACAGCGCCAAAAAGTACAACATTCTTGGTAACTTGACGAACTACAGCCAAACAACAAGGGCGTCAAGCAAAATACACAGGTAGGGACCCACCCTGGCTACGGTCCTGATGCGGTGAACGCTACACATTGTGTTCTTGATATTTACAATGCAAAAAGCGGAAACATACTAATTGACTGATAATTACAGCCCACGATTTTTTGGTGAAAATAATTCAGCAACAGTTTGTTTCAGTGCCATACACGTACGTCTGCAGCTTTGCCTCATGGTTACTGGCAGTGTATTATTGCATAGACTTGGCTCATTTGACTGTGCCATCAGGAGCAAGGTTACCGTGACATCACACGTCTGTGATTTGCGGGTAGAACCCTTGCCTTTGACGTTGAGAGTTAAAAACAGCCAATCACTGACCATTAAGCAGGGCTGCATACGTGCACATAAGGCATTGAAACATACTTGTTGCAGAATTTTTTTCACCAAAATTGTGGGCTCTACTGATAAGTAAAAAGTAACCATGGTTTCAAAAGTGTTCACTTTACTGTTAAAACCCTGTTGTGTCAGAGACACGAGAGCCTAGTTTCTTCACTGCTGGTATATAAAAAAAATGTTTCTATTTGCTAACTGGTCACGTGAAGTATTTGTTAGGTACTTAGTAGTATCAGAAGAAGTCAAACACTTTGGCGCATTCGAATTGGCTCATACCTAGGGACCTGCAAAATTCGCGTTGTTTGGTAATAGTAAATTTACAGTACCGTAAAATGGGGTCAATAGGGACGCTGAGGTGAATAGGCCAAAATTTCAAATCAAAAGTTCCAGTATACGCGGTTATAAAACGAGAGTTTTTCCTTAAGGTTGCCAATTAATAATTTTACAAAGAGTAGTTGTCTTGAAATATAATTTGATATAAGATAAAGGTCTAAGCTAAGAATCTGTTTGAAATGTTGTCCCCATTCGCCCCAGCGTTACTATGAACCCCATTTTACAGTATGAGATGACACTGGGCGTAGCCTCTGTGTGATGTCAGCTACGGGTCTTTACAGCACGTTGGTTACTCAAAAATGCAACTTTTAATTACTGAACAGATGCATTTTACCCGGCAGACCACGGCATTTTTTGCCTATGGGGGAAGTTGGACGAGTAAACAGATAAATAGAGACCTGAAAAATTAGCGTTTTCTTTTAGGCATAAGCTAGAATTCCACCAACTGTACGTTCGTATTACTTTCACAATTGGCCGTTGACATGTTCGACACTCCATGTAAGTCGCTGAGCCAATAATTAGAGGCCGGAGAAAATTCGCTGTTTCAGAGAGTTATAGACTAGCCTCCAAGAATGTATGCGTACTGTCAGCTGTTTATTAGTTGCTCGCTGTCAGTGAAATGGGTCTGTATTCAGTTACAGTTTTATTATTGGCTCAGCTACCTCCAGGAAGTGTCGAGTGAGTCAACGGTCAATTGTGAACGTGATACAAATCTATAATTGATGGAATTCTAGCTTGAGCCTAAAAGAAAACGCGAATTTTTTAAGTATCTACAAATAATAACAATGTAACTAAATGCAGGCCCATATCACTATGTCAGCGAGCAGCTAATGAACAGCTGCTGTTTGCTTGAGTAGACATATATTCGTGGAGGCTACCCTACAGGTCAGCGAATCCGTGAATATTTCCGGCCTCTAATGATGAGATGAGACATAAATCGGCTGAGGTACATTTTAAGATCCACCTGTGTTAAGGTTATAAATTCTTTGATTTCATACGGCACAGGCGTGTAATCTCGAAAACATATACGTATATATACATATTCGAACAAACATGGTTGCAGAATGTGAAGTTAAACGTGTTCTCCAGTGTCCGTGGTCTAAGACAGCGAGTCGTCTACATAAACGATACTACAGACGAGAGCTTCCATCTCTGACCGTTCCTTCATCCTCTCGTAATGAACCATGCCTCCTCGTCTGACCTTGAGCGGGGAAGGCCAGTGTTTAACTCTTCTATTGCGCAGAGGAAATTACTTTCGCACACACGGAACTGAGTGGAAAACACATGTGTGAGGCTAGATGTAACATCCTCTTCACAAGGAGTAAAGGGCACACTCACTCCACTTAGCACATATCTACGACGAACCATCTCAACTGTCTCAGGGGGGGGGGGGTGAGTTAGGTAATTTTCTTATATTTTCATTTTACGAGCCTTAACATTTATTCAAGTTGTATTATCAAAATGTTCTCTTTGACAAGACATAGGATAAACTGCTCAACATAAATAATAACGAAATTTTGCATTAATTTGTCATACAGAATCATTGCAAAGTGATTATAGGTTAACTTTCAAGAATGATTACACGTATAATACAATATAAACATATAACACTATTGTGATCTCCAAAATTTACCACAAATATCTTCTATGCCTCAACATTGCCACATTTCCCAAAAATATTTAAAACAGAATTTATTGCAGAAAATAGATACATTTAATTTAGCATATAGCTCTTCCCTTAAAAAATAAATAATAAATAGCGTATGGGGGTGGTACCCGCGGACAGGGTATCATGACCCAAGTGCAGATTATTAACTGGACGCTCTTAGGCATCGGCATGTCCTGATAGATGACAAGGCATGAAGCCTTACAATGGAGACGTTTCCTTAAAGCTTATTACCGACTGTCTTGCAACTTTTATCAGAGTTTTTTTAATGATAAGTTTTTTAAGCTGCAGTTTATGAAATTCACAAGAGTAACTTCGTTCTTTCGATACGTGGTCCTGATTGAAGTTAACTTCTGCTTTAAAAAAAGACTACTCAGTTAACACGTCACTAAATCAACTTTGGGATTATACTCAAGAGCAGGGTGGTGTTAGCAAATAATACATGCGAAATAATGATAAGAAAGTGAACAATAGAAAGAAGTTAAACCACAGTGGAGTGAAACTTTACACATGGTGTTCAAAACAGCGAATAAATAAGCACGAGGCGAATATTGTAAATTCGTGAAGAAGAAAGCGAGGTAAAATTAGTTTTCCAAGGGACAATTTCTGCGACTAGTAACGTTGGCATCGGCGAGAGGACTAAATAAAATGTCCTTATTTCCGGTTTGAAAGCTTTTGCGATAGTAAAATTGTTTTATTTTTATAAATAAAAATTTATTGCCAAAATTATTTTTTTTTCAGTAAAAAATTAACGTCAAGTGTTTTTTTCTCTTTTCTTATTCTACGTAAGGTTAATTACATTACCAGCTCTCAATTATTTGTTTATTTACTGACACCAGCACTACTATTACAAGTGACTGGAATTGTCCCTTGCCAACCTCGTTTATAAGAAATTCCGTTATCCTCCTAACCTGTAGGGAGACGCAGTTGGCACAGTGGTTAGAGCACTTGCGTGCCTTCCGCTAAGACAATCAGGAGGGATCGGCCTACATTTCTGAATGTGGGTAAACGTACCGGACGATGCCGTTGAGTCGGGAGCACGGTCTATGAAGGTAGAGGTCTTGACACTGAGGAATAAAATGTGACTCCTTCTTGTCGCCGAGCGCTAGTAGTAATTTGGTGGAAGATTTGTCTTGTTTTTGTATTTTGCTTAGCTTAAAATGTGAAGTTGTTACCGGAATTGCGAGTATTATATCGAAGAAATAAATGGTAACGTAATTTTGTATTGGAACACATTTTTTTACAGCAATAAAATTTAGTTTTTCAATCTTTTACTTGTAGATGCACATTGCAACGATTCTAAATTTTTGTACGGCACGAATTATAGTTTTCGTTCGAATGTGTTCACTTAAACAATAATACACAACATATTTCTTCAGACTACTTTTATAAACAGTTCCACACATGCCAATGCATTTATGGACATGGAACATGTATATACTATATCAGCTTACTTTATTAACATTATTTTATGTTAATAATTGCAAAAATGTTAAAACGCGAGATGTAAACAAGACAAATCTTCCATCAAGTTACTACTAGCGCTCGGCGACATGAAGGGGTCACTTTCTCTTGCTGGAGAGCATACGCAGTGTCAAGACCTCTTCCTCTTAGACCGTGGTCGGGAGTCTAGAGGCGATGAGGTGTTTGACGGACGTGTTATATTCGACTTATCGCCTTCTTCATTTCCGTGCCTCAGGAAAAAATAAAAAGCTAGCGCCCATTAACTCAGAGCTGTCCAAATACCTTCATTATTAACATGTAACAGAATAACCTTAACAATGGTGACCTCGTGGCGGTTGGACAAAGACCACTTTGACATTGAGGGCGTGGAGTGGGCCACTCTGACCATACTTCCTGTCTCACAGACCACACCCCCTGGAGGTGTGTCGCTCCACCTGCCCGGCCTGGCCACAGAACAGCCTTCCATACAGAAACACAGTGGCTGCTGTTGTGGCAACGCACGTGCAGGTAGCACTAAGGGACACAGAGTAGCTAGATGTACAGAAGCGAGATGGTGTGCGCGTATCTTCGACATACGCCTACTATTCGTCTGTTATTGGTTGCTTTAGGCTCTATTTCAAACCGCGGCCCAACATCGACTGATTTCTTATGTATAGTGAAACAGGTAAGTCAGTGATCAAGTTGCGGATTAATAACGGTGTGACGTTATTAGTGTCCAAAAAAGAAGCGGTTACTACAAACATCTGTCATAAGTCACATCCATGAAAGTTTTTTTTTTTTCGACCCGTGAGACTTCAGGTAGGAAATAATTCGGCTTTTATTGAGAAAATGTTGAAGATCACTACCGGTACTCTAAAGCATTGTGTCTGATTGGTCACTGCGTGGCATGGAAACATAATATATGTAGAGATGACGGTTCATCGCGGGAAAACTAGACTGTTTTCTGGGTTTCAACGTACATTCAGCTCATGAAAAGATACTGCCTTTCGTGTGTGCGTAGAGCTGTTACCCTATTTGACTGAGCCAATAAGAATACCGATATTGTAGTATTAGATGCCTGTTATTGGTCTGAAGACAGCTACGTTGTGTCAGGCATACATCAGCCAATAAAACATGTTGCAAGATCGTTTTCAAGTGTATGTTGGTACAAAACATTTCCGCAACATACCATCGTCCCTACTCATTGCTAGGGACAGAAACATTTCACGTATTCAACGACTCGCATTATGGAGAACATGAGTTTTTAAATTTTTTGAATCGCAATGTCTCAGAAATGGTAATTCTTAAGGAAAAAAAGTGTAAGAACAATTTTTACAGGCAATTTAATGCTTTACAATTTTGTCTCGCCTATTTTTATGATAAAATTTACAGTTTGGCGGAAAAATAAAAATAAAACGTTTTTACGAACTTTGACACTGAAAAAAAAAAAAAATATTTTTTCGCAGATGTGGGATCGATGGGGACTTTTCACATTTAATTTACAATGGTGTTTTGAACATTCGTACAAATTTTCAGCTCTATGTGAATAATTGTAACCTTACCCCTATTTTTGAGCTAACTTGACCGGATTATGTGCTCAGTTTTGTAAAAAAAATCGCCCTAATAGTAAAATAATATTTATTTTGGGCCAAGGGGCGAACTGAAGGTTCACGCATCTGTAGACACAAGTATCATTAACATGTGCATTATATATATATATATATACACACACACACGCGCGCGCGCGCGACTTTGTTGGTGGGGTTTTCAATTTAATGCTATAACTTAGTACTTCTGGAACAAAAAAGCTTTAAAAAGTACTGTTAATGATGTTAAGGGTCATTAATGTCCGTTTTAGTAACATTATGAAAAGGAAAATTGTTTCACTAAATTATTTTTGGGTATCCTGTTCTGCTCCTGTATCCGTTGTGCCTCTCCTGTCCCTCAAAGTACATTTTGTTTTAGCAAAAACCTTCGTGGGCGCACCCACAACTCACCAAAGTTGATTTTTTCACTGTTTTTTTTTTTCGGGGTATCCCGTTTTGCCCTCGTATCCCGATTTTCCTCGTTCACTATTTCAGATTTAGAGTGTATGCTGTTGGCAACGTAGCTACAGCTGCCCATACGAATACCTGTCTTATTCGTGCCACTCTCAACGACTGGCCTAGCAAAACAGACATTGAATACTGTAGAACTGAACTAAACCTGACATATTTTAACATAATGATATTCCCTACTAGCAACTTCAACTAAGTGGTTATTTTCACGATTGAAACAATCGTCCAGGAGGAATGGCCAGACCACTCGCCTGCCACAGAGGAGATCCGGGTTCCATCTCCGACTGGTTTGGTCTCGGTTTTTTCGCATGGTCATTGGTGTGTTTTCTCGGAATACTCCCGTTTCTTACATTACGTCGCTGCACCATTGTTGGGTGCTGTCATCGCCTGTGATCTCTCGAAGAACGGCAGACGTTTACAGGGCTTCCAGATTGAAAGTCTGTCTCTCGGGGTGTGGAACCCTGTCCTCGTGTTCACGCCTCACTAGATATTTTATTATTAAATCAGTAATTCAGAACAGTAATATTTAGTTGTAAAACTATTATGTTGGCAACACTGACTGAAAGTTTGCGATTTGACACAACATTGCTGTATGTGCTGACCACTCGTCAGCGTTCCTAGGAGCAACTGCGCTGACGTGGCTTGCCAACCTTCCACACCGACGACCTCGACTTTGCTTCGTGATCGACTAGCACAAATAACACGTGCGCGTCACTCTCGCTCGAGGCAGGGTCAGCATGGATGATATGGATCTCGACTGTGCGTTCTACCGGGTCAAGTCAAGGAATGCGTGTTGCTGTAAACAAGGTCGTGTTGTTGGAAAATTTGCTTCTAACGCGTCTACAAGTTGTACGAAATGTTTGAGGGAACTTTAGTATGTTGTGAACTGAAGTGGGGAAGTGTTATGCACGGCACATAATGACACAGGTCAGATATTCCCAATGTTTGTATTTCATTTGGAGCCAAAGCCTGCCCGTTTTAATTACTTTTTTTTGTTTGCATTTATATGAATAAAAGTTATGCACGTTCTTCGGAAAAAAATTATGTATGATCGTAAAATAATTCCTTTAGTGCCAGTATTTTTATGATAGCAAATATTTGAATTGTCAGCCCGCAGTAGTAACCAGTAAAACAGTGGGTGAGACATGTTTATAGACTATCTTAGATCAAAGGCTTTGCAAACTTTAATAGTAAATATTTTACCAGTGCAGCATATTTTCTTTCGCAAAAATCAAATACTAAAAAAATTCTGTGTCACTATTGTTTCGCCGGGAATGCTTCACTTTTTCAAAATGTTTGCTCACTGTGCTGGCTACAAGTACTTTCAATTATTACTTGAGGCAGGAATAATTCGCAGGTCCACTGACTGTAAGATTAGCATCCTAAAACTCCTGTTCACTGAAGCAGACTGTTAAGTACTGTTGTGGGTTATTGGTGTGGCTGTGTGTGGACCCGTGTGCGGAAGGACACGTGTGGACCTTGTGGTGCTAGCGTAGAAATATACGGTTCAACTTGCAAGTAGTTCCAGCTGCAACATTGGGCAACCAGTCAGTCTCAAGATGGCGTCTCGGTAAGTGAACCATGCTCGGTGTCTCTCTCGCTAGTCGGCTAGTAATCAGTAATCTCGCAACACAGACAACAGCGTCATATTGGCTGCTAGATGGTTTGGCTATTACATACGAGTGGGCCTGCATTAAATTGATTATTTTTCCTTGGCTCGGTATCCGCTAGGAAGTGTCAAATTAGTCAAGTGCCAATTGTGAAATAGATACGAGCTTACAGCTATATTAATTCGATTTTGTGTCCTGAAGAACACGCGAATTTTTCAGGTCCCCAATGATTACGTTTTTTTTTATCATACAGACAAATAGAATCCTGTCAGTTGCATATTATAAACAATGTTAGACGTAACTTGCGGATATGTACATATCAAGGAGGAGTTTATATACTTGTGTAAGTACATAATTCCAAAACTACGAATTCGCAACAGGACAGTTGACTGGTGTAAACATGGTTTTTAGCAAATGTCGTTTAACGGACTGTACAAAATATTTTGATTAAGGGGCACGTTTGAGCTAGTGGCACAGAATTAGCACAGATATAAGAGCAACACCAGCTAACGCATTTGTTTTGGGATGATATCTATGAGTAAGGCAGCAAATTGGTGTGCAGCATCTTCTTCGTGTAGCGTAAAACCATAAGGATCTGAACGGCGTATCTTTGTTTTGTTGGTCGAAACTTTGTATTACAGTTCATATGACGTCATGGCCACCCACGTCCAGTTAGTACATATCCTGGAGGAGCTGTCTACGAATTCTGCATTCATTTATATAAGAAGGTTCCACAAATATGTGTGCTTAAAACCCTTCCTTCAAATACTATTCCTTAGGCACACGTACCGGACGATGCGTTAGTCGACGGATTTTCTCGAGGATCTCCCGTTTTCGCCGCACTGTCATTCCGGTGCTGCGCCCTACTCACCTCATACCATAGGCCTATCACATTAGTGATGAAAGCTTCGCTGTTACAAACACAGATTAAAATGTCTTCGCTGACTCACTTTAATCATACGAACTGCGATAATTTCTTTACGTAAATGTATGTGTAAAGTATTTAAAACGTTTGAAAATAATATTAATTAAAAAATAATTAAATTAAATATTAAATTAAAAATATTAATTAAACGGTTACTAGTAATAGTAAAAGAGTCCTATATACACCCGCACCCGAAAACTAGTACCACGAAGTGGTCTATTCAATTTTTGTCTAGGAAACACCTTAAATATCACCGTTTTGCACCTTGAATTTTTTTCGGGTAATCGTCCTAGGATCCCCCTTCCTATGAGTTGGGGTGTGGGCATATCCCTTTTTGAGAGGAATTCCCCCTCCAAAAAACTTAGAGCTGTATCCGTTCCTGCCCCTGAAGGCTATCAACATTGACATGTCATGTTCTAAATGTTAGTTTACTACACCTTTAAAGGCTAGATAATTAATTACTGTCACATTATCTGACATTTGTTGGAAGATAAGAAAGACTGTGTTATTTATTAACTTCTGACAAATACCAGATAAAATTGCAGTAATTAATTATCTATGAAGAGGTGTAGCGGACTAACTTTTACACCATTAAATCCCAAAAATGTTGATACGTCTTCAGGAATACACTTGTAGCGGAATAGAAGTGTTAGCTAGATATGGATGTGCACCACACCCTTAAACAAACGATTAACTAACTAAAGTATCAGCATTTAAACGCCAATATGTAAAAACAGTCGCGGTAGGTAAATAATAGGCAATTCTCTGTAAAAACAAACACTTTTCAGACGATTCAAACACGCTCTAGCAATTAGTACATACAATATTATCTAGCGTTTACTTCCGGGAGCTGTGACATTTAAATAAACATACTGTGTATTTATGAAACACGCATATGTTTACATTTACAGGTTACAGAAACATATAATTTGCTTAAGGAAACATTTAACAGAACCTAAAAATAAAAGCTCGCCTTACCATGAACAGCATATAAATAAGTAGAACCTCGATTTTTGTGACAAAAAGATTTTTTAATTATTATGTTTTAGTGTGTAACGTGTACATTTGCAGTTCTGTTTCATGGCCAGTGATTGGCTGTTTTAACCCTCACTTGTGTCGGGGTTCTACTTGCAAATAATATACATAGTCGGGCCGCGGTGGCCGAGGGGTCAGACATCTCGCCTCCCACCAAGGCGATCTGGGTTCGATTCCCGGCGGGGTCGGTTCCCGGATTTTCGCATGTGGGAATCGTGCCGGACGATGCCGTTGGTGGGCGGGTTTTCTATGGGATCTCCCGTTTACCCCGCCCTTTCATTCCGGACATCTCCACGCTCACCTCGTGTTACCCCTGACCTGCGCTAATGACCTCTATGTTGTGAGCGCTGACCAAACTCTCTCACTCACTCATAGACACAGTGTCCCACGATAACCGTATTGTGATTGGTGTAGTCAAATGATAGACGTGTCTGATTATTTTCCTAACCTACCCTAACTACTGTGTTATGTTGGAGGCCCGGGGAAGAAACTGGACTAAGTGCGTCTCAGGGCTGAGCCCCATACGCCTACAAGGGGGAAGTTTCATGCAGAGGAGGCATGCATCGCGGCAGAGAGGGATTGTGCAGACATGGCCGCGATTGGGGCCATGTCTACCTCCCTAAGTGTACCTATAGCTAAGCCATAATCTAAGAAGAGAGAGGGAAAAACCGGCATAGTACCGTAAAAACCCTCTCGACAGAATAGGAGTGTAACCACTCAGCAGTTACATGCATTAAAAATAAAAATGGCACTGGAAAAGTAGGAAGGTCCAGGTAGTTAGTAGACTTGGGAAGTAAGAGTGGGGCAAGGGGGGGGGGACTTTGTTTCAGACGTGTCTGAGCTGCGTATTTGCACGGAAGGCATTGAAATAAAATGTTAGAAAAGTGTTTTTGCAACAAGCTCGTCGCTGTATACACAGTAAACATGCGTTATTCTGCTGTACCAGTGTTGGGACATTGTGTCGGTGGTAATTTGTAACATGGTTCCTTGGATGAAATGTTTATTGAAGCTTGCGAGCAGAAGTAGAGAGCAGAGTATCAAGGATAGTGTTTACAGAGAGCTTGACGCCACCTGCTTATTTTTACCAGAGTTACCACTCTCGCCCGCATCACCTCCAGCAACATGCTAGTTGACACCCACGTATGCCGGGTCAACTACCTCTCCTTCTGCAGGCGAAACACTTGCACGTCAACCATGTCATGTTTTTCTCCAGTTTGTTGCAGTGCCTTATAGACACATCTGCATTTCTACTTCATGGTTATTGGCAGCGTCGATGTGAAGTGTTAATTACAATAACGTTCCTCCAACACCACACATCTGTGACTTGCCGGTAGAATCCCTAGGCTCATGACAGTTAGAATATCCAATCACTGACCACGAAGCAGAACTGCAGATGTGCACGTAAGGCACCAAAACAAAGTGGGGCAAAATTATTTAGCAGGGGTGCCTAGTTATAGGTCAGTCGGGATTAAGTGGGTAATTTTGAAACCCTAGTTACTTTTTTCTTTCAGATGATTTATACTTTCCTGCCACTTTTTTATATGAGCAAGGCAATCTAAGAAACATGGTTTGTACATTGCACTGCATTCTAAAGTTAACGTTTACGGTCGTAATAAATAATATTTGTTAATTTTTATTCAAGACAAGATGGTCTTCAAGAGTGGTCAGTTTATCTCGGCCCACCTATAAACATTTAACGTACGAAATTATTTTTCGCCTCAGCTGTTGCAACGGGACGAATTTTTTTTTGTCTGGTAGACGCTTACTGGCTCATAATAATAACCTTAAGGGTGCTGTCTACACCGGAGCCCTGGTACGAGAAATTCACATTATATAATATTGGGCTTAGCCACCTTTCAAGATATCACCTTAGAACTCGAACAATTTTATGCCTTTCTTGAGACGAGGAAAATATTGCTACATAAACGAAAATTCAGGGGAAAATTAGGATATGATATTCCCCGATTGGTTTTTAAAGGAAAATATGTATTTATAGTTCCCAGTGTATTGAAAAAAAGAGGCTTAAATGTTCTAATAGCAATGTGGACCGGACTGAGATGAACAAAAATAAGCGAGTGGTTGCATATGTATAGGTTCGATATGTGACTAAGTCCAGTTAATATACGTACTTCCAACGTGTAGATCCCAAGGTCACAACTGAGTATCACATAGAAGCGCACTATTGACGAGAAGACTACACGCCACACCAGTTCAGTGGCTCGTTCGTAACGCTGATGTGATGCTTATTTAATGTACTACTATCGCCCTTATGTCTCCCTTCAGACGCAGTGTAGGCTCCGTGTAGACGACCACCTTATGTGAGCCAGCTGCGTTACTGAACATATAATAACAAAGTCCTAGCTTTCATTTTAAACTGTCGATGCCCGAAGTAGGCTACAATTTCCCCCTCCATAGTACCAACTTCAAAACACGCTTCATGAATGGCAGAAAGAGATATTCCAGAATTGTTGTGTTTGTAAAATAATGTTCGTTATTAGGGCCTACATTTAACTTTTCAACGTAATATACATAAAAGTAACTATTTGTTGACGATATGCTTTAGTATTGATGCATAATTTTATTTCGTTCTTATTTCTCTGTAACATTTATTTTTTGTTGCATAAGTTGTCTGTCGGGGGAGAGAGCCACGGTAATCTTCGGTTAAGGCTTGTTTTCCCAATCCCAGTTGCGAGGGCCTGAGCTGCATCATTAGCGAGGACGTGAACATTGGTTGTTGTCACGGAAACGGGCGCAGTTAGCGGTAGGTTTGTTCAGAAAGTGATCAGTTGGGCGTGAAGTTGTCGCCGGATACCCGCGCGCCCCACATACTCCGCGCCGGTGAAGCGAAGCTCGCATGCGCGTGCCTGTCGTTTCATTGTTCTATGCTACCACACAACCCCTCCCTCCACCTCTAGCCATCACTGGCCACCAGGACTTATCCTGCATGAAACACGGCTATGTCCCGTTACCACTGTGCGTCCAGCCATGCCTACTGACCGCGATACGATGGGTGAACTGTAAGCGGGGGTGATTTTAGACACGTGGGGTAACTTATGAATATCAAAAGAAACTTTCCGCTTATATAGTAGCCTTGCATAAAGAATTTTACATGCAATGAATTCCAAATAATAATTATTCACAAGGATTTTCAACAATACTTACTCACAAACGACAATATGGATAATATAAATAGTATAAAAGTTAGCCTAAGTCACCCCACGTGTTCAAAGTCACTCCCGCTTACGGCATTTTAGCGGATAAATCGTTTACAAACTGTAAGCAAGCGTTTATAAAGAATGTTTCCAATGGCAAGAGGATCGCTCTAATGTAATAACTTAGTAAACACAAATGGCTACCTTACCTACATGGGTTTACGAAATTGGTTTTAGCCGCTGCCGGATCAGAAATGGATTAAACTGTGTCGTAATTATTTCCTTCGTAAATGAAAACTGCCAACATTCATTGTAGCATTAGAGTAAATATTAAAATTGTTTAAAAAATATATTACGGTCATAAATAACATAATCAACTCTTCTCGATTTTAGGAGACTCGTTTCATTATCATCACAAAATAATGTGCCGTCTTCTTTTAAAACATCTGAATATTCGTTCTAATACAGTTTTTTGTTTTATAGGCGGTTCGGGATAAAGTGAGCACTCAAAAAATCCCTGCTAAAGTTCTATTTTCAGCCAATTAGTATCTTTCCGCGGGTAACGGCTAACGACGGGAAATGTCTAACCTCTCTGGACACGTAACTTTATGTTTGCTCGTGTAAGATAAATTGTACGGTCAATATGAATCTATACAGTTTGATAAAAATGTGTATTAATTATATAAAATACAATTACTTCGATTCCGATTGATTTTCTTTCAATATTGTTGTATATAAATTGGAAAATACCTGGAACTATATTGCGTGATTTCACTGCCAACCATACATGTAGTAAGGCAACTATAGCTGATGTTGAATTATACGCAGTAACGACCAATTATATTTTTCAAAGGTTAAAATTTTAGTGCTCACTTAATCCCGAACGACCTATAGATTTATTCAGAATAAGACATGAAATGACGATTAAGGTAAACGTCCTATGAACAAATCCTGTAACCGTCCTACTGCCTTGGTTTCCTGTAACATGCAGACATTATCAAACTGTTTGCAGCATGTTTGCAAACACCACTGTAAATATGAGCGCAAAATACGCTGTTCATAGAATTTGATAACAATTCGACTGTTAAAATACGCCAAATAGAACTGACTCGTGAGGAAATCCCCGAGAAAGCCGGCCGGACGTCAACTAACTATGGGGGTTGAGAACGAGATCACAAAACGGAGAATTTTTGTTTACATAACGAACATTGATGGAAGCAACGGAGGGCGAGTGGAAGTGCTGTTAAACAACGCCTGTGATGGTATGCAACACGTCAGGCGCTGCTACCACTGGAACCGCGGTGGTCAAGATGTCAAATTGATTGCCTCTCACAGAGGAAATGCGGGTTATATAGGTGATTCAGGATAAAATTAGCACTTTTGTAGCAGTAGTTACTTTTTCCTTTTCAAGTAATTCATAGTTTCCTCCCACTTTTTAATCTAAACGAAGCACTCCTAAGTAACAATTGTCGTACAATAATAAAAATTGAACTTCTGAGGTTATAATAAATGTTATTTCTTTATTATTATTTTAGACAAGATTGTTTTCAAATATGCTAACTTTATTGCAAACCATATATACTCACGGCAGTGTCACCCCAAACTGTCACGTGTGGGAATCAAGCTTGACGATTCGGCTTATCGGTGGGTTTTCTTGTACGTGTGACCTGTCCACTGTTTTTTTTGTAAACTTCCATCTTTATTTCGTATTGGTTGATTTGTTTTAATGTCGGTTTTGTCGGACTGATAAGGAAATAAATGTTCGTATCTCGTTGTTGCAGCTGACCTAAAACATTGTTGCACCAACTGGTTTTCAGTACCGTACGTGCAAACCTGCTTCATGGTTAGCGACGGAATGTTTCCACTCTAAGGGCCGTATCTAAAAACGGCTTTCGAATGACAACCGACTGCTATCCCCGTAAAGAAAGCATTGGTGAGCAATTGGTTGTCATTCGAAAGCCGTTTATAGATACGGCCCTTAGGGCTGTTTCTATAAACTGCTTTCGAATGACAACCGACTGCTATCCCCATAGAGAAAGTATCAGTGAGCAATTGGTTGTCATTCGAAAGCCGTTTATAGATACGGCCCTTAGGGCTGTTTCTATAAACTGCTTTCGAATGACAACCGACTGCTATCCCCATAGAGAAAGTATCAGTGAGCAATTGGTTGTCATTCGAAAGCCGTTTATAGATACGGCCCTTAGCGTATTGAGCTTCTACGCACAAATAATTGACGCGTGTATTGGCAGTGACCTTACCCTGATTGGGAAAGTCAAATAAGATACGTCTCTGCAGAAAGATGAAACCGCCAATAACCACGAAGTAGAGCTGCAAACGTTTTTCGTAATACGGCAAAAATTTTCTCGAGCTTACCAATAACATGCTAAAGTTAATTCTACTACAGGTTAGAAATACCATGCTAAGGTTTATTCTACTACAGGTTACAGAGATCAATACAAGTTTGTCGCAGGGAACATTTCTGCCGCTTGAGCGCTGGTATCGATACTGGGTGCCAACTGACCAATCACAGAGCTTTCCTGACATTTAAGTTGCGTTAAGTTGATAATTAAAACGCCAAATTGGTTTATTTTCACTTTAATATTAAGCTGAATGACTTCTGTCATTTCCAACCCTATTTAAATTTAATTTTACTACAGTTTCGTATTTTTCTGGTCCCATAGCGATAGTAGTGAAACTAGCGGCAAAAATATTCCCTGTGCCAAGCTCTCCCATAAGAAAACACATTTTCTTTCTAACCTGTAGTAGAATTAACCTTAACCCTACTATTAATTGGGGCTACATTCTGGGTTAGTGGATGTGTAAGCGTGTTAAAATATATTAAATATTTTAATTAAATTGAAAGTGCGTTTAGAGCTCTATACAGGGCTGCCACACGAGCATTGGTGAAGTGTGCTAGGAGAAAGTTTTTCTAAGGAATACTACCGCACTACACGTGCGTTTGATATATTTACCTACGAAAAGAAAGCACATTTAAATCTATGTTTTTTTTTATAGATATCATGCTTACAAACATTATTTCGGGGCACTAAGAAATGAGCCTAAAACGGCTTCTTCAGACCGCTGTCATGAAAAAAATACCGACCGGAATCGTAAAACGGAAATAGCGAAGCATACGTTCAACTTTACTTTGCACTTTTCGTAAATAAGATAGTAGGGTCATTGCAAAAAGTATAATAGGATAAAGCGAACGATCGAAACACTGCACGCTGTGTTCGCGCCCCGCGCATAAAGGCGACACTGTTGTCGACGCACAAGCCAGTCTAGACCTCATCACCAGCCTGTTTCCGTACAGTAGAGACGGCATATAGCGCCTGCTGCATGGGCAGGGGCGTCATTTCAGGTTTTCCTTGGGAGGGGGGGGGGGCAAGAATTTTTTTTCTGTGACAGTGACCTTGTTACATTTTTTTTATTAATTAAACATATGTATAAATTAGAAACTTCAATAATAAAACTTCAGTTTTATGTGATTACACTAGCATTATTTAAATAACGAAATACACAAAAATTTCAACATTTATCCTTCTAAATCCAGGGAGGGCATTTGCCCCCCCCCCCACCCCATGAATGGAATGACGCCCCTGTGCATAGGGCTGTTTAACTGTGGGTGAGGTTGAAACGTTTTGGTATAAATCGGCTGCAAGCAAGCATGAACGGCCACCGGGCCACATGCTTTGTTTCCGCGTTGACCAACACGACGCGGACCCGCCGCGCCGAGACTACTAGATTGCTGTGAGAGGGTTTGTGGGAGGAAGATGGAGAGGGGGTGCGTGACACCGTGTCGACGGCGATCAGCGGGGCGTGACGTCACCGGGCCGTGGGAAGAAAGCAACGAAGGGTCGAGTGACGCCGGAGAGGTGTTTGAAGCAGCGTGGGTGAGGGAAGGCGATCAGCTGCCAGAGTTTCTATATTTTTGACGATAATTATTTTTTAAAACATAAACGGGGAGCTGATATCGTAAAATCGCCCTGTTGCTTTGTTATAACTGGTATATGCTATGTTCTCTTGATTTTGTTGAGACAAAATACAGCATGATGGTAGCTAATTAGTTAATAAACTAAATTTCCGTTTAACTGACAAGTTAGTAAAAATATTTATACTCGTTGCCTGGAAAAATTACATTACATAGCACAACCAGTTTGTAAGAAAGCTGCGAAGCAATTTTACGTTATCATCTCTCGTCTGGGTTAAAAAAATTATATATATAATTCTGTGTAAAGATGATAAACTCGGGTCCATGCCTTTAATTTTACTACAGGCTAGTAAGCTCTGCGTATGTGACAAGGTAGCGCCACAGAATAGTTAGGAATACTGAAGTGAAATAGCCGGTAGGGCGGCGAACTCAGCCACACACGCCAGCAAAATGGCTTCCCTGGCCAGCAACATGGCGGAGACGCCTACCGCCAATCAGTGAAAGGTGGCTGTCCTGCTAGCCGGCAGCCAGGCCAATAAGAAACCTGTCGTAACATGCAGGAGCCAAACATACACAGAGTTGTTATCAACAGCCTCGGGCCCGTATCAAACGAGCCGCCACATCATTTCACCTCTGTATTACTAGGGACCCTGGTTTTTAGCGAAAAGAATTTTGCCCCACTTTGTTTCAGTGCCTTACGTGCACATCTGCAGTTTTGCTTCGTGGTCAGTAATTGGATATTTTAACTTTCTCGAGCCTTGGAATTCGACCGGCAAGACACAGCCGTGAGGTGTTGCAGACACTTAATTGTAATTGGCTCAGACAAATTATTTACGGCTCTTCATATCGACACGCTGCCAATAATAATGAAGCAGTGTACGTCAGGCACTGAAACAAAGTGGGGCAAAATTAGTTTCGCGAAAAGCCAGGGTCCCTGTGTATTACTGTTTAGTCTGTGGAAACGCGGCCGTCAGCAACTGTTTTAATGCAGGCCTTCCATTGCCTCACAATCCTCAAGTAATAGCTTCATTATCTGTGACTCAATCGCGCAAGCAATGAAAGTGTACAGGATTTTTAAATCTTATGTCTTCTGAAGTGAATTCACGAAATTTCCTTCTCTCTAGTTATTACGCTGCTGCGCAATATTAGGTAAAATGCTTACGAAAAAACGAGGTTCTTCCAACTACAATTGAGTTAGCAGACGCGAGAATGGCTGCTTAACTATTTACACCGATGCAGTGCAGCGCAGGTACAGGTACGTCTCTAGTCACACTTAGAACTGAATATTGTACTTTACTGAAGTATGGGATAGCACATATTTACAATTATTGTGTGCTCATCACGTGACAAGTTGCATGTACCAGACGCAACATACACGCACAAATTTTGCGTTGTACCATAGCCGTCTTTAGTAGAAGACCACGGCCTTAGATCTGGCAACCCTGTCAGGAAGGGTCATTTTAACACTTATTTTAGCTCTCCAAAGACGACGACTTTACCTGATTCCATATTGTGCCATACATACCGGCGAATCAGGGGAAGCCATTGCCGTTAGCGAGACAAAAGAAGTGTTAAAATGACCCTCCCTGACAGGGTTGCCTGATCTAAGGCCGTGGCCTTCTACTAAAGACGGCTATGGTTGTACCCATAAAAAAGCTATGTTATGTCGGCCCGGTGATAAGAAAAAAAGTGTCATTTTGCAGTTGTACCAAACATTGTTCGGCCATTAGACGTTAAAAGAAATTTTCGCCACACATAAAAATGTTATCGATTTATAAGTTTGTGTGTGGGATCATGTTACAGTTGCAATTTTCCTTTCATGTGCACGTACACATTTTATAAACTACTGTCATACAATCGAAATTGAATAATTTACTGTTGAATAAAATCGCTTAGCTGAAAGAACTGATTTTGTATTTTATAAAATATTCAAGTTATTTTTAAATGACAGTAAAAAATGCAAACACTCTCACTACACTGCTTTCACTTCTGCTGTAAATAATTTCATTCTTTGACTAGAAGAGTTTTTTTTTTTTTTTTTTTTTTTTTTTTTACAATTTGTACGAGAAGAGAACAATACAATTGCGTATTGACAATTTATTTTATTGTATGGGTTATTTTATTGGATTGTCTAGGAGCTTAAGAGTGCGTGGTAGATAAATAAACGCTAAAATTATCAATTGATTTATACGCTTTTTTTCAAAGCAAATATGGATGAAATACTCAAAGACAATCCTAGATAATGGTGTTTGCCAACTTTATGAGTAAATACTTATCCAAAATTACTAATTCGTTACGCGTGATCTCTTGCGCCGTAGTTAAATGCATGAGGTTCCGGCGTCAGAGATTGTGCCTCAGAAGTTCATAACACTGGAAAGAATTTTGTTTAAAGTGTTGGCTGAAACTATTGTCTAGGATTGCTATTGTTTAAATTTCGCAAAATGACTTCAAGAAACCTACAGTCATAGATTAATGCTTTTAGCTTTGAATTACGTACCACACCCTCTTAAGATCGTTTGGTAGAAACGTACAATCAAAAATTAGTTAGTATCTAGCAACGTACAGTAAATGATGGAATAGCCTCTCCAGGACTGTATGTCTCTAGTGCACTGCAGCTAGGAAGAGCGAGAGGTTTTTGTTCCCGTTACCATAGGTGCGTGGGCCCGCCGCTCTAGTTGTCGTGCTTACCACGCGTCACCGCCACGCCATGCTGGTTACATACATACCGTAGAGGTCACAGCTCCTTACATGCCTGCAGCTATATACAAGTATGTATGTGAGCAAGTGGACAGTATGCCTAGGGACGTCAGATTTTAACCAAAAGACAGTTCGACACCGCTTTGTTTCAGTGCATGTGTCTTTGGGTTCTCCCTGCCAATCACCAGGGGCACGACAACTCAAATTCCCAAGCGAGGGGAAATAGAAAAAAAGGGGGGGGCAAACGTAATAATTGCTGTTGTAATTTTCATATTTAAGAGTGAGTGATAGTCACCATCTTGGATTTTTGTATTTTGTGTCATAACTTTTCTTCTTGGTAAGTTTTTGCAACTTTAACCTAGCTACAGAATAGAACACATATTGATAATATTTTAACAACCGTAAATCTTTATTTTCCGTTACTGTTGGTACAGATCGAATTGCAGTTAAGAAAGTAACTAAAATTGTCTAACTGCGATTCGATCTGTAACAACAGTAACGATAAAAATATATTTACGGTGTTTAAAATTCTGTGAGTATGTATTCTATTCCGTAGTTAGGTTAAAGTTCCAAAAATATACCCAGAAGAAAAGTTGTGACACAAAATACAAAAATCCAAAATGGTGACTATCACTCACTCTTGGTGGTACAGTGGTCAACATCTAGAACAATAGAGATTTCCTTTCATATAATGACTATAAAGTTAGATTATATTACTAAAATAATGAACATTTAAAATTGTGAATGTAGAAAGGTGTATTGTTTAAGGTTTGTCCCTGCTTCAAGGATTCAGAAAGAAAAAAAGGGGGTTGCAAATACCCTTGCCTTCCCCTGTTGTTGCGTCCGTGCTGATTACAGACGTGTGCGTGGTGTAGCAGTAAACTTGTTCTGTGGCACAGTTAAATAAGTGACGCCTCTACGTAAATAATAACAACTTGTAACAGTAACCATATAGGCAAATAAATCCCTCAATAATATCAGTTTTGTTACAACACGCACCTAATAACTAGATGCACGAGTATTCCATGTATAGATTCTAGGTCAGGTTGAACGTCAATGATGTATACTTCACAGTTATCACTGTGATCGGACAACAGTTGTTCTAATACTCATTTGACGACTGCAAACCAGTAATAATTGAGGAAATAAATCGTTGGGAACACATGTGGTATCTGCTTGCACGGTTATAAGCCAATGAATGTTCGACTGTAGCCAGTGCGTGTCACTGTAAAAAAGTTTAAGGTAAATTTACTCTACATGTAATGGAAGCTAATTACCTCTACAAGTGAAGGAAAATCACACAACAAGTGTCAAGGAAAGTTACTCAACTGGTAATGTAATTTTTCATTACATATTGGCGCAGCCCTCTAGAACAATTTGACAACGCGCGAGCGAAACTTTCGAGTGGTTTGTGTGGCAAATACACTACCTTGCGGCAATTTCAACACATATTCGGAAATCAGATTTCCCTCTCAAGGTTTGGGAATATTACCATACATATAATGAGTAATATTACTAACTTTTTTACAGTATATGATTGAGAAGTCTGAGCAGCTACCATATGAATACGCGAAATAATCGTACCTCTACCAATAACTACTAAAAAGAGGTGCAGATATGCACGTAAAACATTTACGCAAAGTTGTGCTTCGAAAAAATCATGGGTCGCTTAGTATGAGCTATGACCAGTGTCATAAGTTACGTAAGCGATTCCTTGCATTATATATAGGAAGGAAAAATAAATTAAAAATACACAGTAAGCGGGGATGACTTCCAGACGCTTTAAACCAGTGCTTATGTCTGTGTCTACTGAGAGCAGGCGGCCCGGGTGGCCGAGTGGTCAGAGGCCTCTCGTCTCCCACCAAGGCGATCTGGGTTCGAGCCCCGGCGGGGCCAGTCCCACATGTTTCCCAAGTGGGAAACGTGGAGTACGTTGTCATTACCCGACGTTTTTTCTCGGGATATTCCCGTTTTCTCCCGCACTTGCATTCCGTCTCTGCTCCGTCTGTCATTCATTTCATGCCATCCCTCACTACTTGTCATTTTATGGTGCATTTGAACATGTTCAATCTCCACCTTTTGAAGCCGTGTACCGTCCTCATGAATCACATTAGGTCCAGCGTTGCATGTATGTTTCCCTCATTACTTGTTCTCAGGATTGCGCTCACGCCGGGTAAGTATAAACTATGTTAATGTCTCAACTTGTAAATATATATGTATATACCAGAAACTGTCGCGTATAACACGTATACTGTGTGAATCCAGGACTAAATTAAAGAAGAAACTGTTGCTGGCAAAATATTGTAGGATGACGTTTTTACTTGCTCAATGTGGCAACACAACACGGAGATAGTTCCCCTCATGCGCTTCAACTCCAGCAATTATATTTATATATGTTACGTCAAGTAAACGTAAAATCATGTATGGACTACTTGGGATCTGATTTTGCGCCCATTATACAATGGCCAGAACAGATGGTAGTAAGATAAGTAATATATATATGGAACGTTAGAGGGGTCTAACTACACTGCTATGTTGCCACATTGTGCATATAGGTAAAATTTAATCGTTCAACATCTTGTGCCACTAACATTTTCGTCTCCAATTTAGCCCAGGATTTACGTAGTATGCTAATTGTGCGGCATTTTCTCGACATCCTGTATGTTGTATTTATGTGGAAGGATGGGTGGTTGTGTTGTGTATGAGTAATACTGGCTAGTTATCGACTTCAAGAAATTTCATTCAAGTCGTTAAATATTCCAAATTATATAATATTTGTTTCGATTAAGTTAGGCTACATTGAAATACAATCAGAAGACCAACCCATGTCCTAATTACCCCACTTTACATAATTTCCGTAATTTTATTATGATTGTGGGGGCACTTACTGTTCATGCGGTCTGCGTGCCTGGCACTATGTTTAGTCCACAATTTTGGTTCGAAAATGAACCTGAGATATCCATGTCACACTATGTACTGCACATATTTTCTTGCATTTGTGACTGACGTTTCATCGTTAGAGATGATGGTTTATCGCGGGAAAACTTGACTGTTTGCTGGATTTCAACACACGTTCAGCTTACCAGAAGATTACTGGCTTTAGCTTGTACTTGGAGCTGTTACCCTATTTGACTGAGCCAATAAGAATCAAGCTATTGTAATATGTGATGTTTGTTATTGGTCTACAGACAGCTATGTTGTGTCAGAAGTATATCACCAAATCAATAATATATTTTGCAATAAACTAAAGCGTTTTCAAGGGTATGTTGGCAGAAAACATTTTCGCGATATACCACCATCTCTATACATCGTGTAAACAGTGAGAAAGGTCAAAATTTCCTGGAGTCATTCAAAACGGAGCAAGTGTACTGTAGTAAACTGACAGGATAAGACACTGGCTACCAACACTGACATACAAATGACAGCACACTAAGGCGTCACGGTTACGTGAAGATGACGTCTGAGCCGGAAGTGACTCACCCACAAACCTCAGCGTGACTCACTTTATGAACATGGACCTTCGTTATAGTCCGTCCGTGATACTGTGAAGAAAAAAGTCACTAGCTCTTACTGCAAATAAGCCAACATTAACAATAGCGGTATTTCTCGTTACCTGGTTGGTACAAATTTCCGAATGTAGTTCTGTGTATTTTCCTGTTTAAATACAACATTACTGAAATTCATTTAAGTGCAGTTGACCCACGTGTATTTATTGTGATTTAAAACTGTTATTCATGATCCTATGTAGATATCTACTGACTATCATTTGCCAGTACAAAGTAACGCGCCCGAGGCCGATCGTCGTCTGCATACATCTCGCCACCCTCCACACTGCAGAGCTGTAGTTCAGAGTTCCGCCGATAGATGGCTGCATGAATTAGCTTCGCTAGGGAGAAGAGCATCGTTCGTTCATTCTGTGTGATTGTTCGTTGTGCATTCAACGTGGCTTCTTATAGCACTCTTAAACGTATTAAGGCCGTGCTACAATTAAGTTGTCCCATGCTGTGTCCGTTGGACACTGCGCGCCGATTGGCTGAAATGATCACGTGACGTTGTCCCTTGTGTCCCTTGCTGTCTCTTTGTCCCATGTATATGGCTAATATTTATAAATTTGTCCCTTCGTCCTATGTCCTTCGTCAAGTTAAAGAAGAAGAAGAATTTTCAAAACATTAAACGCCGCCAAAATTAGCTCGTAAACATAAACATTCGTATTCATAATGTCAGTAGAGAACATGCGATGTAAAAAGAGAATTATTTAAACAAAAAATAATAATATTTAAACCAAAATAAGCTCCAATAAGTTTCACGAGCATGACTAATTGACGAATTTTTTTATTTTAAACAGCTATTAAAAAAACACCGCTAATATGTTTTTATTAATCAGTTTGTATAATAATTATTGTCAGTCTCCGAATCCATGTAACAGGTATATAACAAAATAAAGGGCAGTCGAAAATACGAAAACTCAATTAATAATAACTGCACTCTGGTGTCGCTTTTCTAAATCTGCAGGATGAGACAGCTCTATTGTGGCATCACATTTCTGGGTGTCCCTCGGTGATGTAGAGACGATGGAACATGAGGACACGAAGGACCAAGAGACATGCGAATGTAGCACGGCCTTTAGAATGACCGTAGTTTATAAATACAATTCGCAAATGTTGTGAAGTTATTGATATTCTGCGAACTGTTACGTTTTGCAATTGCCAACATTTTTATTTCGAATTACATCCAAGCAATTAAGAAACATAAATTATTTTCAGTTCCACGAATTAAGGGCGCGGTCTACCGTAATTTTCGTCATCATTATTTAATTTTTTATTTGTACCAGATGAATAGAAATAAAGTTCTTATTTTCTTCTAAACAAACGACCATCGGAGTTTTCAAAACATAAGTAATACAAGATTATTTTACTTATTTGGCAGTTACACCTATGTCTTGTATTGTGAAATAGTTTTCAGGAATTTGACAGTTATACGTTATGAATTTTAGCAAACAACATCACAAACATGTTTTTCTTCTTTATGTACCGAAAGTTGTTAGTATACAGTGATAAGTGTGTATGCAACATAGAAGTTTTGGTACATCATTCTGGTGTAAAATCGTTATCGACGTTTATGAACAGAAATAAGTAATTGAGTAGAAAATTAAGAATAGTCTGTACCGGACTTATGGTTAACTCTACTAGAGGCTAGAAAGAACAATGTTATTCGTTTGGCAAAACACAATTTCTGCCGCTTGGTGCACTGGACAGATGTTAACTGACCTATCGCAGAACTTTAGTAAACATAAAGTTACATGAAACTGGTAATTTAAAAGCCGAAATCGGTTGGTTCTTCTGTTCAATATTAAATTAAAACACTTCTCTTTTTTGACAAGCCTGGTTATATTAAATGTTACTACGATCTCACATTTTATTATACATGTTAACCATAGCAGCATAACTAATGGCAAAATTTTTCCTATGCTAAACCATATCATAAGAAAACACATTTGCTTTCTAACCTGTAGAATAATTAACCTTGACCGTAGTTAACGTGGGCCACTGTTAAACTAAATGAATTCTCAGTGTACCATTTTCGAAGATAACTATTCCAAACAAAAAGCGTTCTACGTAAAGTTTATTTAGATATATTGCGACGGAAAGGTTTTAAAAATTAGTTGTTAAATTTTTTTTAAACATGATGGTTCAATACATTTGATGTATTACGTAAGTCATTAAAAATTAAAAGAAAATGGCAAAGTTATTTTTAAAGAAATATCATGTAGATACCAAATTTTTTAGATGTAGTCTTTGAAATTGAACTGTTGTATTTAAAGTTGAGTCTCCGTATATTTCAGTAGCGTGGCTTGAAGCTTGCATTGCAGTAACTCCGAGACGCGGTATGCACACAGTTGTGTTGGTGTGGTGGCCACACTTCCTTGGTGGAGAAATAACCCTCCCCTCCCCATCCTGACGTGGAGAAACTGTACGACCGCGGGGAGTGGTAGACGGACTATTATTGCTCAAAGCTGCGCTATCACACACTCTTCACTTCAACTTTACCATTTCTTCCCATTCCAGTCGATACTTAAGAGGCCGTGTCAGGTATTACAGGCGCATGTATGCAACCCGCATTAACCCCATATAAATCAAGGCTAATTTTACGTTTTTTATAGCAATAAGAGTATTACACATATCAACATTTTCTTCACGTTCTTTTTTTCGCTGCGTTTGTCGAAGTCAAGCACAATTAATGGTTGCTACAAATTTTACGAAACGTTATTTTAGTCTCGCGTTGCTTAATGTAACAGTTTGTTATGCTTCATTTTGCAGAACGCAGCTCTATTAACAACGGCTGTGTCTTTGATAAAGCGCGAAGATAACGTTAATATGTGTAATACAGTAGTCTTATTGCCATAGAGAACGTAAAATTAGCCTTGATTTATATTAAGTTAATGCGGGTTGCATACATGCACGTGAACACTGAGCGGCGCCTCAAAGGTGTTGTAATGTGCGTAGAAATATGGTTTTCTATGACACTATTTTACATGTGCCCATTGTACCAATGTACGAAAAGAAAACACACTTCAGACAAGGATGTAATGTCCCTGTTAAAAGACACCATGATCATTAAAAACACTTGTTTCGAGGACCTTCGACATAGTTTGAAACGACCTTCTCAGACTGCGGTACTTCAAAAATGTACTAACCGTATGTATGTCAACTGAGATATAAACGTGCACTGAACGTTTTTACAGGTTTTACAACAGTAAAACTATATTGTCACAGCTTATAGCTCCATAGTAAAAATTGATTGGCGGGAATCTTGCACGCTAGTTTAGTGCTTGTCTGGCA
This sequence comes from Medauroidea extradentata, assembly GCA_003012365.1. Lineage (NCBI taxonomy): Eukaryota > Metazoa > Arthropoda > Insecta > Phasmatodea > Phasmatidae > Medauroidea > Medauroidea extradentata. The sequence goes on from PNEQ01027231.1 coordinate 47,679, forward strand.
GTGGCGATGCGGCATTTGATACGCGCTCCAAGGTCGCCCTTATAGCTCCGTCGCTCCTGAACCTCTAACGTGCAGGTAGGCGGCACCCTTCAGATACGTTTACTTCCTTTTTTTCCCTCTCTTTACTAGGCTGGTAGGCCCTAATACCCACACTTTTCTGACAGTGGATCATAAAACGTTTTGAAACTGGGTAATATGTGTCACGACTATTTACCCTAAGTGTTCATGTAACATTATTTACATAACATATTATAAATATAAATTTTGGTTGTAGATGTAGCTTACAATCACATTCCGCTATGCAGTTTACAATTTTTAACTTAAATAAAGTGGAACAGACTCGAAATAATCGTCTTCATAAAAATTGCTTTTGCTCATCATATATATACAATTACACATAGTTTACTATACTGAGACGTTAGACAACTATCACTTGTTTGAGAAAAGTGACAGGTTAGGATCTTGACAACGCACTCTGAGAGTTATTGGAGACTACAGTTGCATCATAAAAAAATTGCGTAGACGAAAAATTTGAAAGTATTAACTAATCAGAATATCCCCTGTATAAAATATGTTTTTAAATCCTAGGAAACGGTTATAACAATAGCGTTACAGCTTGCGCAAATCAGCGCATAGAAACAGAAATAGTACACTATGATGAGTAACATTTGTTTAAGAGATGTCCTCGCCTGACGCATGAACGATGTTATAGCACGACTCTTTGCGCGAAACTGCTTGATTTGGTACCAATGTGTTTATTACATACTTCGTACTTCTATTTTTTTAATTTCGGCACATGTGCTGAAAACATGTTTTTTAGTTATCTGAAAATGGCTAAAATAAAACGACTTTTCCTGACCGCTCGGTCTAGAAAAATCAAATCCAACCTGATTAGTTAATTTGCATTTTCACCACTCTTCCAATTAAAAATTAAAATTATTTGGGCACTCCATAGTTACCTGTTACATAAAAATGACTGTTTAGTTATTTGTTTGTTCTGATTGCAATGAAACTGTGCTTGTATGGGCGCCCGCAAATGTTTCTGCAAATTAAAATGATGGGAAGGCAGGTTGCAAAAACGGGGTAGAGAGTCAAAACGAGGAATTGAAAAATGTATTTTAAAAAAACTTTGTGGTGAGTTGTGCGTGAGAGCGTGAAGGTTTCTCCAAAAAATAATTTAAGGGTAAAGGGTTTTAAAACGGGATAAATAGCCAGAACATGATACCTAAAAAATTAAGTGGGCATCGCAGCGCATGCCGGGATAGCTAGTATCGAATAAAATACAGATTAAGTGCTGTGCGCATACAGGTGATATTCGTTTTGACGCTCTGACTGATGTCGCCCACATTGCTTCCCTTTTTTTACTGTTTCCCAGGAGGTAAAAAAATGCAAGAACTTCCCTTAGGGTGTATTACTAACTATTGCAAACACAAGAAAAATTTGGGGCAAGGCCTTAAAGTAAGATCGTGAAGAGTCGACAGTCTTAACACTATCTTCATGGTCACTCCCATTACGGCCCAACATAATGTCCTCCGAGTGCTGCATTGTACGTGCGACCTCGTTCAGTAACAATATGCCAACATGGCAGTTTAAATGCGTCCTCAGAAAGAACGATTGTTTAAATACCATCCAACACTTTCACATTTGTTACTCGACGAATTTTCAAAGTAAACGACTGGTGACTCAGGAACTCTGTTAGTCTTGTGGTTGAGTAAATCCTTAGTCTACTCGCTAGCAAAAAAAAAAAAAAAAAAATTATCACAGTTTTATATTTGTACTTTATAATATTGTTCAATTTGTTCACATTACTCTGTTGTAGCGACACTTTCGTCCATTAAAAAATATGTTACACCTTTCAGGTTTTGCATAATACCATATCAGAGTCAAAATATGTTTGTTGTACATACTTCCTACATGAAGTAAAAGAAATTCAGACATAAATTTACTCACATTTACTGAAATGCAAATTGTTTTCATTTAAAAACCCGTGGAAATGACAAAAATTGCGTCCTTTTTACATTTTTTACTGTTGCAAAAATATTTCCTCGAGTCTGTATTTGAACAGAATAATTTTTAAGAAGCAAAAACGTTACAATAAATAGTTCCAATATGTAAATATGTATCAATAAATAGTGCCGATGAGAAGATTTTTTTTTTCAAAGATATTGTTTGCGCATAATCTTTTGTGAAAGTATAAATTTTAAACAACTAAATGTTATTTTTTTTCTTGCGCCATTTCCAATTATTAACTGTAAGCTGATGGCCTCAGAGCCCTGCAGTGTCTCACCATTGCCTCAGACAAAACGCAGAAGTGAAATGATGCAGCGGCTTATTTGATTCGTGCGAACTCCGCTGCTTATTGGCTGACCGAGGCAGTTGATGCCAGCTCCTTGTCTGTTTGACTCCTGCATGTTACGGCAGGTTTCTTATTGGCCTGGCTGCCGGTTAGCAGGGCAGCCGCCTTACGCTGATTGGTGGTAGGTGTTTCAGCCATGTTGCTGGCCGGCGAAGACATTTTGCTGGAGTGTGTGATTGAGTTTGCCATCCTACCGACTATTTCACTTTTGTATGCCTAAATATTATGTGTAATTGCCTTCCGCGTGGATGGGGTGAAGGGACAAACACACCACCCCGTCATCAACTTGGGAAGGTAGCAATACATTTTACCTCAGTGGCCAGGAATCGAACCAAGCAACCTTGGCCGACCGGCAAGGAGCTCTAATCCCCAACACACACACATACACACACACACACATACATACACACACACACACACACACACACACACACACACACATATATATATATATATATATATATATATATATATATATATATATATATATATATATATTCCATCCGTAGATGCTGGTCATTTGAGAGCGTCGTATAGTCTATATTGTGGCAGTGGCGGATTTAAGGGGGGTGGGGGCTATCGGTCTGAAGGCCCCCCCCTCCCAAATCGTGTTCAAAATTATGTAGCCAAAGTATGTCCAGTCGCCTCAAGGTAACTGGAGTTTTGTTCTATGATGATCCAAGTACATTTAAGAGTTAGTCGACCGTAGTTTTTTTTACGTTTGAGGCACGGCAACGGGGAAGGCGATAAGTCGAATATAACACGTCCGTCAAGCACCTCATCGCCTCTAGGCGCGGAGGACTAAACTAGCGTGCAGTGTTTACGTAGTAACTGTTTTTCAATGGGACTTCAAGCGATGACCCTATAATTTTGTTTGTGGAAAGTATGTGGTAAAGTCCAAAGCAGGTTTCTATGATTTTGTTTTACGATTACGGTTGATATTTTCTCGGCTACAGCAGCGTGAAAAAGTCATTTTTTTAGCACTTTTTAGGAGCTTGATAATCATGTTTTTAACTATCGGACTGCATTTTTGAAATCATAGGGACTTAATTTGAAGTGTGTTTTCTTTTCGTAGATAAACGCATTAGAAACATTTGTAGTAAGTATACATGTAAAACGACTATACGTACCACGTTACAGCACGTCTCACGCGCCAGGTTTACTTACTCTTAATGTGTCCTACCTGTATGTATGATATTTGTAATGTTCTGTAACTGAAAACAACCACACTTTTGAGTTGGCTGGTATTTTTCACAATCCATAAAGTCACGCAAGGGCCTCCCCCCAAAATACATTTCTAAATCCGCCACTGATTGTGTGTATCAGTCAGATTGAAATTGTGTCTTTAACAAGTGACGGGAAGTTAGGAATTAGGTGTAAAGCAATATATTTAGCATGGCTTATAATGTATTTGCTTTATTTGGAACAGCGTGAAGCGGGATGAATTACGCCAGGCGGGCGTGTTTCAGCGTGGAAGGTATAGTTGGTTCGAGATAAACTGAGCACTTTTTTTTTACTTTCAGATAATTTATTGTATCCTGCCACTTTCATGTACACACACAATGGAACCTAAGTGACAATCGATGTGTTTAGATTGAACAGTACTCAAATGTTTAACGTTTAAGCTCGCAAAAATGTTCTTTTATCATTATTCTGGACAAGGAGATATTGAAAAGTGCTCGCTTTGTCGCGAACTAGTTACAGAAGGAAAGTGCCACAGTTAGTACTTGCAGAGCAGCGATGGAGAGCGTCAGGCCAGGTGTTTTGCCGTGCGAACAGATGTCGTGTCGTGAGAAGTGGCCACAGATGTCTGCTCGCTGGACCACAGTAAGAGGCTGTGGCGGTCGATCAAGCAAGCCGTTCACACTGTGTTCACACTTCACGCACTACGGCTAACCGGGATGTTAAACTGACGGTCGTGACAACCACAGCGTGGCTGCCTGATGGCTCATGGGTCGTGGGTTCTGGTCCCGCCTTAAGGGCTTGTTTCCGAGTTTTTTTTCAGACTGGTGCTAATAACTCAAATAATTTTTAACCAAAAGTTTTGAAAATATTTCAGTCAATGTGCAATCACACGATGCACAATACTGAGGACGCGTTTTTTAAAATAATGTACCATTCGCCAGCAAAAAAAAAAAATCCTTCATTTTTGCTTATTTTCACGACGAGAAACTTGGTACTTTGGGTAATTAAATCTAAAAAACCGTTCAGTATAATTCTACAAAAAAAATTCAGCTACAAATTATAACATATAAGTGACAAAACTGTGCAGCGAAATTTTGATATGAGTATTAGGTAGCAATAAAAAAATTATTTTCGAAATCACTGCAGAACTCCGTAACAAGGCCTTAAGGGGCCTGCCTACCTGCGCTTCGAACGCGTTGCAGCGAGTGAAAACTATTCTTTTGTTGACGTAACTATTTAACCTGCATTATATTGGTTTATCTACGAAAAGACACACTTCAAACTATGTCGCTACAGTTTTAAAATTTTCGTAAGTTTATTAGAAACATCATTTTCGGGCCGCTGAAAAAAAAAAAGCCAAAAATAGCTTTTCCAGACTACTGTATCTGGAAAATAACTATCGGATTCATAAAACATAACTATAGAAACAAGCGTTAGACTTGGAGCTACGCTGCCCATAAATAAAATAATGTGGCCACCGCCTAAAGTCCCATATAAATAAAGATAATAGTAAAGCACTGCACGCCAGCTGAATAGCTTGCTCGGAGAGGCGATAATACATTACATACGTCGATCAATGGCGCCCTTACTGCTCACGCCTCACACACACAAATGCAACCTACCTAGGGAGGCCTCTTAAGAGGCCGTGTCAGTGTTTCAGGCGCATGTATGCAACCCGCATTAACCACATATAAATCAAGGCTAATCTTACGTTAGCTATAGCAATAAGAGTATTACACATAACGACATTATCTTCTCGCTTTATCAAAGACACAGTCGTTCCTATTTTCGCAGTGTTCTGCAAAATTAAGTATAACAAACGGTTACATTATCAACGTGATACGAAAAAAAGGTTTTGTGAAATTTGTAGCCAACCATTCTTTATACTTTACTTCGGTGAAAGCAGTGAAAATAAGAGTGACTCTGCCGCTTATGGGACTTTAAGCGATGACTGCATTATTTTATTTATTGACAGCATAGTTAAAAGTCTGGCGCTTGTTTCTATAGTTGTGTTTTACGAATACGGTGGTTATTTTCCCAGGTACAGCAGTCTGTAAAAACCGTCTTTGGCCATTTTGAGGGCCCAAAAATGATGTTTCTAATAAACGGGCCGAATATTTGAAAATATAACAACATGTGTGTGTACCTTTCGTAGATATACAAATATAATTAGCGTTTAGTAGTTTCTACAAAAAAAGAATCACAACTCGCTGCAATGCATTTCACGCGCAGATAGGGAGGCCCCTTAACAGAAGTCCTCTCCTGGTTCATGGTATGTGCTGTAGCGTGTCATGCGCCAACCGTATCTTCCAGCACGTTTCTCACTGGTAACGACATCACATGGAATCGAACCTTGCCGTCGAGGTGGGAGAGGGGTGGTCTGACTACTGGAATACAGCGAACTCTAGCGCTGTTAAATAACGTGCCTTGACTGTTAACGGTGTATTGACCATCTGAGAAGATCATACCTATTTCGTCCTTCAAGCTCATTTGTGCCATTACGCCAATTGCCACGTATTAAATAAACGCATAGATAAATCGCTATTCGCAGTGCCTTAAATTACAAAAATGCATTCGTAGGTAGTTCGCGGAAAAGTGAACACTTCTGATGACGATTACGTCAAGGATAACTATTTAAAAAATATTATTTGTTTTGACTTCAGGCTTAATTTTTGAGTAAGTTAGAATCTAGACATTTGATTGTTACTTAGGTTGTTTTGTTTATGTATGAAAAAGTGGTAGGAAACTATAAATTATCTTAGATGACTAAAGTAGCTGAGGTTTGAAAGGTGCTCATTTTATCCCCAACCAGGTATATCATAAGACATTCCACGTGCCTATATGGGCGTTAATTTACGAACAACATTTAACTATCACTCTAGATAACAAGTTTCAGGGAGGAGTTCGCGCAAAATTTTAATAGTTTCAATTATTTTTATAGTTACCTATATGAGATATTGTTTGTTTCGTAGACATACATTGCGACTACTTTTTACTGTAATGGGGTCGCGGTGGCCGAATGGTTAGACCATTCGCCTCCCACCAAGGCAATCCGGGTTCTGTTCCCAGCGGGGTCGGGTCCCGGATACTCGCATGTGGGACTCGTGTGCCGGACGATGTCGCTGGTCGGCGGGTTTTCTCGGTGATCTCCCGTTTCCCCCACCCCTTCATTCTGATGCCGCTCCATACTCACCTCATGTCACCCCTCACCTGCGCTAAAGTCATCGTTGTTAAGCACTGACTAAAATTTCTCATTCACTCATTTAGTGTAATGGAATTTTTCTATCGTTTATAGTTTTTGTATAATGCCATATTAAAGCTCAAATTCGCATAAAACGGTTTTATACAAGAAACGGAAGCCAACTGACTTACATTTTGAAAAAACAGTGTCACGGGCTAAGTCGAGACATGTAGAGTATAAAAACACTGTTATTAACATGTGTGAGAAAATTTACGATTTCTTTATATGTTGCATGCTGTGTTTCTGAGGGCAGGCTGGAAGGGGCCTGTGTCGAAACACCTTGAGGGCTGGCCCATGACTCAAAGCCCGGGTGTCTCAAAGTGGGAATCCCGCCGAAACTACGTCATAGATACCTGTCCCAAATGCGTTTTTGCCCTGCGAAGCGGCCTATGTGACACAAACCACATCCGAAACATGATGAAATGTCTATGTTTAGACCCATGTAACTCGGGAAACCCCTGGAGTTTGGCCGGAGTATAAAAGGGTAGAATCGGCACATTGGGGGAGAGTTCGCTATTGGTCGTGCTAGAGGAAGGTGCTATGGTTGTGGAGATAGACTGGTGAAGACATCTTGGTGACGTCAGAGTCTACTGTGAGGCGGCAGGCGGCTACCTTCGGAGCAGTGTTGGACGAACCAAGAGGACTGCTGCGGCGGGCTGACGGGCGAAGGAGATACGTGACGGGAGTCGAACCGAAGACCTCAAGAATGAAGACAGCGTTGCACTCGGGGTGCTGCGCAGCACACGACGATTCATCACCACGGCGGACTATTAAGGTTGTACACTGTCACTACTTGGATATATGACTGAATTTTATTGTGATTTGTACTGTTTAGTTAATTGATGGTAGACATTTTTGTGCTTTAATTGTCAAAGTTAATTAACGTGTCTGTGACACAGTGGTAATTGTGTGCATAACTAATTGTGTTGTGAGAGTTCTAGTTGATTACTGTTTTGTGTATTTCTTAGCTTTGTGAGCTATTAAATCCAGTACTTAATTTAACTCTTTTATTTCTAATTATAAGATCTCTATCCCAAAAAGAACTCATGGGAATTGCCCACATATGAAGTTTTTGTCTCAAACTTGTAACAATATGAAATTCAGAAATTTTTCAAAAATAAAAAAACATTCAATGTGGTTGTATATGCATTATGTACTCGTAGCCAGGGATACTGTCATTCACTGAGAATTATTTAATTTATTTTCGCCAGTTGGTTTTCCTTTCTTGTGTATAACCGTTTTGTGGAAATTTTTGTTTTGACACTCTATTATACAAAATCTATGAAAGCTAGAAAATGTTCAATACTGTGAAAAATATTCGCAACATGCGTCTAAAACAAACAATATCTCGTACAAATATAACATTTTTTAAAACCATCAAAAGTTTGCAAGGAGCCACCCACTAAACAAGACGTTTTCAGAGTGAGTTTTAACTACTAGGTAAGTTATATCATACATGAACTTTGGTGTTTGTCTTCAGGCGCTCATCATACTTGTTGTATTTATTGCACGACCATAAAACTATTCAGTCATTGCGTAAAGTCATGCCAGTTGAGCGCCTTGCTGTTAGAGGCGAAAATATAAGTGTTGAGTGAAGTATAGTCGACCCTAACGTCCTCGTGTAGCCATGTGGTGCCCGTGGAAGGACTTCACATATCTGTTTCCCGTGATAACTGCACATTGAGGTTTATACACTATGCTGTTGATTACGATCTCCATTTAGCTTCTTTGTTGCTAGTGAAAGGGGAAGCGAACTACGAACTGAGTATCAAGACTTCCTATCAGGGATATGTATAAAGTTCAGTCGACGCAGGGAAGGACTCAGCTTGTAAGTACTTCTTTGTTAGTATCGCGGTGTCGTGCAATATGCGTGCACGCCCCACACAACGGGATGTAATCGATTGTTTCCGACTGCCGTGACTCACGCGACTGTGAGAAGGGTGATGGGCACTGAGGCTAAACAAGTGAGACTTTGAATAATATTCCACCGGCCACTTCCAGCGCGTTTTCTTCCAACACCTGCACGAAGCCAGGGAGGTGACGCCGAGCTGATTGTTAGTTCAGGGGGTATGGAAAGGTCGATGTTGAGTGGACTATTCGAATATTCGATCGTCAATAAAATCTGAAATACTCATCAAAATTCGATGAGAATTTTTTTGCCGGGTAGATATTTTATCAGCGGACGTTTATTTTTATATCACTATGCGGTAGTAAGTTTTTCTTCCGAGTAAAAAAATAAAAACTGTTTTTAGAAAAATACGGGCTTGAAACCACAAAATCAACGAAAATGGAAAACAGTCATTTTTAATGTAATACGTAGACCTTTATAATAACCTAATTTCAAAAATACTCGCGTTTTGATTTGAAAATAATTTTACGATCAGAAAATTTCAGCGCGAGAGGTTTACGGATATTATGCGCGTACTGTGTCGTCCCTACCGCTTCCGCTCTTCTAGGCCTCGTACATGCAAAACACGTCTGCCTAGGCGGCCCCCTTAAGAAGTTCACATCTGTCTATTCCTGATGAGTGCTTGAGGGAATTGGTGCATTATACGTGTTTTATTTTCTTAACTGTGATGCAGTGATAATGTAATTTATTTCACACTTTTATTTTGCATTATGTATATTGTAATTGTTTAGAATTTACTTTGTTCGAATTTAGCTCCCCGAAATATATTTTTTTGTGGAACCTTCAAAAAGGAAAGTATTAAAACTTGTACAGCCATGTGGGGTAACTTTGTACCGGTGTATGGAAACACTGAACCACCAAGCTAGTGTTGTTTCAAATAAAGAACCAAAGATTCCGTGGCTGTTGTCATGTTATTAATGAATACATTTGTTAATAATGGAGTTTGTTTAATGGTCGAAGGCTACAAAGTATTGTTTTAAAAGATAATTCCTGGTACAATATCACCCCGAAAGTGTACGATGTTACACCAAAATGACTGTACTATGTTTCTTTATTAAAGTTGTTAAGGAGCTGCATACTGGTAATTGCATGAACTAAACGGGATCAAATTTGAGATGATTTTAATGGATATTTTAAAATAACTACAAAATATTTTTTTCTTCACAATAATGAAAAGCTTCAATACAAAACAACGTTTCACTACAGGCAATTACTTACAGGTGAAATTAATAACTGAAGTTGCTCAAGTTATTAAGAAAAACTTTTATTTTCTTTCTCTCCCTAATTGATTTTGATGTATCTTAAGACACGTGTTCTATAGCGGGTGTTCGGAAGTGTTCATTAATGTGCCATGCATGTTGTTGAAACTGCCTGTTTTGTTACCAGATGTAATTTCAAGTAGGTAACCACAGTGATCATTCTACAGGGAACCATGTGTAGCTCAACTAATTTTTCTGGTTTTCGTGAATCAATGCGGTTAAGACAACTCTTAATAAAGAGTTTGTATGAATAATTTAAATGTTAAAAACCGACCCTGAAAGCACTCGTCGTGGCAGCTTGCACTCCCTCGCAATATTTTTTTTTTGTATGCGATTTCCATGTAACATCTGGAAATTGGCCGCGGGGGGGGGGGAGGGCTGGGACTATCGGGAGAGGATGAGCCTGTGGAGGTACACCATTGCCTTATATTGGGTTGGGGTAAATTAACGATAAATACGTCAATTGAAATCTCCAGGTTTTGGAAATCATTATGTAAAACCTAGTAGAGCTTTCCTAGATGACAGGTTTTTTTCTCTCCCAAATTTGTGAGCAAATAATTTTGTCAGAGTAACACAGTAATTTAGCACAACCTCTTGCGCTTAAGTCAAATACACAACATTTCAGTGTCAGTGGTTTTGTCTTAGAAATATATCACTCGGGGAGAGTTTTAGCTACGGAAAACTGTTTTCTAGAATTGAAAATATGTAGTATTGACATTTACCTTTGATAAGCCTATCATTATCAGTTAATGCGTCTATCATCGATTTATGTGGTGTGAGACTAGGTGACGCTGGCCTGAAACATTTGTTTCGTATTCCAGAGGGCCCGGGTTAGATTATCGGCCTTATCATCCTGGTTGTGGTTTTCCGTGGATTTCCGGAGTCACACTAAGCAAATCATGGCCGCTTCCCTTCCTTGGTCTGATTCTGATCCACTTGTTTCGTCCTTGTTTCGTCTCTAGTGACCTCGTCGACTGGAGATAGAGGGCTTAGAAAATGAAATAATTGACTTAAAATTAAATTTCTTAGTTTATTACGATATCTATAAAACACTCTACATTAAGCATACAACACTTACGATGTATACTATTTTGATCAATATATACAGTTATCACATACATGTAATCGCCCTAAAAGCGTATTTTACTACTCTAGTGTATAATAAACAACGTCTCTCTCAAATCAGTCCTCCAACCACATAAGTTTCTATCTAGAAATGCCCCACAATGCACAGCTACAGTTCAACCTATTCGTCCACTCTCACAGTTACTTACACCGCTCGAAGATTCACCGTCGCCCACACCTCCGTAGCTTCTCCTCAATCTGCTGGTCCCGCCTCGTCCCTCGCTGCCAAGTCTATCGTGAACACTCACCGGCAAAACGCCACAAATACTCTGCCTCTGCTCGCTACCTACATACTAAGCAGACTTTATGATATGAGTTTAGAGGTGCTTCTTGAAAAAAAAAAACACATATGTACTGTGAAAATATGTAATGTTGCGATTAAAACTGTACAAAATAAATTACGCCCATACCAATGTGTTCAGCCTTCTTTTAATGAGCTAGGCAGGTTTGGCGAAATATTGTTTGGGCTTATTTCGTTGCAGAATCAGTAGAGTCGTGGTGGTGGTAATGAGTCTAAACGTCTAGTCTACAGCGAGGTTTTTAGAGACGGAAGCTACGGATGGTCTGGAGGGGATATCGAACCTAGCCCCCCTCCCCACTCGGCCGGAGTTTGCAGAGTTTTTCTACAAGTCTGTACCTGTCTGTGTGTCTGAAGAGAGCATAATACATGAAACAGTGCTTAATGCATGGATTTAGAATATCACGTTTCTCGAAGCCAATGTGAAAAATTCAAAAGCCGTCAATCTTAGACAATAGTTTTTTTTTTCAACATTCTGAGCAAAAATTTTCTCGAGTGACATATTTTGAGGGCACAAACTCTGGCGTCGAAATGTCGTCTATTTAATTGCGGTGCATAATATTTAGCTTAACGAATGCGTCACTCTGAGAAAATGTTTGCTCTTAAAGTTGGAACACACCGCTATATAGAGTTGTTGTTTTATGTTGTTTTTTTTTTTACTTCCAAACAGCTGTACATTTCGATTGACGTTTTTAACGTTTATTTATATATAAACCATACACTCTGAAGATGACGGCGTGCATTAGTTTTCGAAACGTTGTAGGAATCTTATTGCGCTTTGTTATATTCGTTGTCTTGTCAACAACTGTTAGCACATGCCTGTACTTACTGCGTTAGCACACGTGTGCCACATTTGCGATTATTCGCTTAACTTGTTCTGCGGAGCTCAATCAACATATACTTACATATTTTGCGTTAACAGCTAATCTTAGGTCGATTCTTCGTTTCTAGTTGTGTTTTATGAGTTACTGCGACGTATAACGAAACTTGGCAGTGGCGCATGGTGACAGCAATATTTCCTGCAAGCACTCAGTTTTTTTACGTATAGAATTCGACAGGGTAAATGTTTTATGTGTTTGAGGCAGTTTGAGGCCTGTTTTATATTGCGATTTTAGTTAACTACTTTGTTGCTGGACCCAGTCAACTATAAAACAACAATGGTGTTTGGTAGTTTAGTATTTTATTTTAAGAAAACAATAAAAGCTTCAACAAAAATGTAATACTCGAAAGTTTTCGTGTTGAAAATAAACGTCTACGTGGCAAGCTGATGTAAATCGTCCATTGAATCCGTTTTGTAATGTAATGTGCAAGAGTGACTGTTAAGGGGAGGGGGGTTTCATTACCCATTTGTGCAGGTACATGTTTAGACTTCCAAATGGTAGAACGAGAGTAAAGGACTTTTTAATCTAATTTTTAGGAAACAGTATTGAATTAATAGTCTAGAAAGAAATTAGTATTTTGAACTGTTTTGAAACATTATTTTATAACATTTCGTCTTTTAGGAGGGAATAATGAGGTGGTATGTAAGTGTAAAAAAAATAGTAACAATGGAAAGTCAGAGGTTACCAAAATGATGTTGGAGTTGAAAGTGTTGAAGAGAAAGGGTATGATAAAAAACCAAATACGAAATGGAAGGAGCAAGTGGATGAGGAAGTGATGAGAAGAAAGGAAGACCGGGAAAAGTGAGAGTTGAAGAATTATGGCACGACAGAGAAGATTGTCGGCAATTTACCGTACTTACTCGGTCACATGGTGAAAACAGTCAGGAATGATGATAACGTTCAAAACAGTCACATGACAAATACATGTAACTATGTGAGGGTTGCGTACGAGAAAAAAGGGAGTGTCGAGTACCCTGAGACTTCCATATAAGTAGTGACCCCTGTTTTTCGCTAAAAGAGTTCTGCGTCAACTTGTCTTATCGCCACCTCTGCTTCTTTGTTATTGGCAGAGTGTCTTTGTGTAAAGACGTTTCTCATTTGACCCTACCAGTCAGAATAAAGTCACTGCCATACGACTGTATGTGATTTGCAGTAAAACACATAGGCCGGTATTCCTAAACAAAAAGTTAGGGTCTACATAAGCACTACCATCTCAGGCGCCAGAAAAGCAACGACAGAGACCTTACTCGCTGAGCGTATTCCTAGACGTGTTTGCGCCGTGTCCCAAGATGGTGTCAGGTAAGTCACTGCCACGGTCGTAGAAGAACAGGTCTGGACACTCGCCTATCTAACAATGTATTTTGCTTGACCCCCTTGTTGTTTGGCTGTAGTTCGTCAAGTTACCGAGAATGCCGTATTTTTTGGCGCTGTTTTCCGGGCGGTCGGACTCAAACTCCGTCAACTTTTTTCCATTGTTAAATTTATAAAGTAAATAAAGATTGCTAGAGC
>PNEQ01027232.1:0-29819 GCA_003012365.1 Medauroidea extradentata
GTAAAAATACTTGCTTATTAAATTTTAGGTTGCAGACCTTCACTATATAATAAACCAAAATTTTAATAAAATTTTTGGGCAGTTTGTGAGTTGCAAAGTATTAAGTGTTATATATCATTTTAAACAGCTTGAAATGTAGTATTTTTTAAAATTAAAATAAAAAATTTGATTTTTTTCACCAAAAAAGGTACTCGCTCCCTGAATTCGCGATATTTCTGGGTCTTTAAGTATTTATTATGAAATCTCACTTGGTAAATAATAGTTTATTGAATAAAATTCACTCAGTGTCTATAATGTTATATACGCCTATATCACGTGCAATTTTATTAATTAAATGATTAAAGGTATGAATAAAAGAAATCAACTACAGTTGATTGTAACTGAACTATTCAAGTTCAATATTTACTGATTGTATCTCAACTTTGTATAGACCATTATTTTTTACTTAGTTTTTATCTTCAGTTATTGTTATTTAATGCTTGTTCTTTTTCTAGGACATATTTGGACTTTCTCCATCTACTCGGTATGATTACCTCAACATAAATGGCTAGGTGTCACACTACGGTGCGAGAGGTTCTATGTTCGAATCCGGCTTGGGCGTGGCTGTTGTTTTGTCCATTCACCTCACTTCACCATTATAGGCTCTTACGTCCTCTCACCTCTCCTCAAAATGTATTAATGTGTTGGTTGGTTCCTTCTGGCATAACTATGTTCATTTACATGACAGTGTGACAGGGCCTTAATAGCGGTCGAAATAGCTGCGAGCGATAGTTGGAATGGCCGGCTGCGCGCGCGCAGTTGTGTTGCAATGTCTAAAGCTACCGATCGACGGAAACAGCCACGTCAGCAGGAATATCTCAGAATTATTGACTCCGTACTCACGCCAGAAGCACTGTGTATTTGTGCCGGGCACGATACTGTTTCTGGCGAGACACCGGCGCCATAACAGGACATCGATGACATTCCAGGACGAAAGTAGTCCGGCCCGCCGAGGTGCGTTGAACTCTGGCTGTAAACAGGCTGCATATAGGATTGTCATTGTTCGCCTGCGTTAGGCAAGAATTCGGGAAAGTCTCCGTTCGACATCACCTCACAGGCATTAAGGGCGCGACATCACTTTGAGCTGTTTTAGAGGGCAATGCGAAAAAAAGTTCAAAGAATGTTATGCTGAATAATGAAACTATGTCATGCTATCAAAGAAGTATACGATTAGGAATGTCTGTTTTAAAACTTTCTTTGAGATTCTGTTATAATTTGTCAAGGTACACTAAGGGATAGAGGTCACTGATAAAATAAAATAAATAATAAAGAGCCTAATTTATTAACAACGATCTACACCAAAATGTCTTGAGTGTCACTAATGATCAGTCACTATTTAATAAATGTATATGTAAAAGTCACCAGTACGTTACATACAAGTAGATGGACTACAAACCAAGTACCGATATTGACGATACACGTAAGGTTATAACATCACAATAATAAAGTCACAGCCCTCTATACAAGTGTACTGTACATTAAATGTCTCTCTGACAACTCACAACTGGTCGACCCAACGTCCTAGCTTCTAGGAACACTCCGATGGTCCTCGTTAGTCTCGGAACGCCTACTCCTCGCAGCAAACAATATCGCCGATCACTGTCACTATCGCCACGACTCACTCTCACACAAAATGCTCACATAAAGTCGCTCATCATCAAAATATTAATAGGTAGACTACTTTTAATAAAGTTAAAAGGTCAAGAGAGAAAATTATTTCTTTACTTTTTACAGTTTTTTTTTGTCAAAGGTTGCTTAAAATTTTTAATTTTACTTTTTTTTATTCTGTTTAAATTACTCGCATACACTAAATGTTATTAAATATTTTAGTAGTGCAACAACGCACGTTTTGAGTTGCAACATGAATTTATTTATTATGTATACTTTTTTTTTTTACTTTAATACTTTGTTTGGTTAGATGGTAATATTAATTCTTTTTTGTTCAGGTGATTATTTCGTAGAGTTAGTTTACGGTTGCAGAGTTTAATTACTATTAAGTTTATTTGAATAGTTTCTCATTATATTTTTGTAAGCTTCGGTGAAAGTGTTACGGGAATTAGGAGAATAACTATAAAGGCTCAAAATGAAGCCAAAAGGCGCAAATTAACGTAGCCTGAAGATTAAACTCCTAAAAGACAACAGTTTTTTTGCTATCTGAAGCGACTTGAAAGGCTGAACTGCGCAGTCAAGAAAGTCCACAAGACAGACAGCGTCGTTTGGAGAGGTACGCGTTGACTAAGACTTTGCAGAGATCTAAAGAAAGTTATGTAGATTGTAGTTTACGTCCAACAATGAATGCTAGGAATACCAGTATTTCACAATCTAATGAACTCTAGAGCAACGCTTACGTGGCCTTCAGTCGTGTAAAAAAAATTTGCAGGGTGTTGCAATTTGTGAACTTAATCAAAGAAAGTAATTTAATAATCCTCATGACAAATCTGCTTTAGCTGAAATGCAAAGACTACGAAACGGAATAAGGTAACTATTAAATGTCTAGCATTCATTGTTTACCATGGAAATGACAACAATGATTATGTAGCTGCATTCAGTGCATCGTTGCTAAGTAACACTTCCTGGAATAAATAGTTAAAAACTAGAAAAGAGCTCATTAACTTTAAACGGCTGAACAGATTTCCTTGAATCATTGCTGAGAACCATCTCGATCATGTCAGCTTTCAAAAAAAAAAAAACCGCATAAAAATCGGTCCATTCGTTTAGAAGCTACGATGCCACAGACACACAGATACACACACAGACACGTCAAATTTATAACAACCCTCTGTTTGCGTCCGAGGTTAGATGCAGAACATTATTTAGTGTACACTTGCAACAAATTAGTACGTATTTACTGTCGCTCCGTGTAAACGCAATAAAGACATTTGAATGTCGCCAGTTTAACGATCATCTGCACGTCGTTACCGAAGAAAAACTGTGCACATTAGTAGCTTGTCCTAGCGCTGTGGTAACATCACACCAGGCATTACATACAGACAGTGCAGTGCGACATTCTTTTCACTGACAATCAGTTCCTCCGCCAGTGGATAGAGATGAAGGTATACCGCAAACAAATCTTGTGCCAGCGTATCCTTGAAAACACTGTAGTTTCTTGCGACATGTATGATTGGATGATACACGTCTGACACAACGCAGACCAATAACAGACATCACATATTACAATAGCGGGATTCTTATAGGCTCAGTCAAATAGGGTAACAGCTATACGGACGAGCTACATCCAGTAATCTTTCACAACTGAACGTGCGTTGAGACCCAGCAAACAGCCGAGTTTTCCCGCGATAAACCAGTTAGGAGCAGAGAAAATTTCGCGAATTCAATGACCTGGATGTTAGAATGCATTCTCCTGTGCATACGCAAGTCTCTACCATCTATCCATTAGCTTCTACTCAGTGGAACAACTGACAATGAGCGAATATACGTAGGGATCGGTAGTTTTCGCTAAAATATTTTTGCCCCACTTTGTTTCAGTGTCGTACGTGCACACCTGCAGCTCAACTTCATGATTATTGGCAGAGTGTTTTTGTGCAGAGTCGTGATTCATTTGACTGTGCCAATCAGTGCATTGTTAACTGTGACACGACACGTCTGTGATTTGCGGGTTTAACCTCCAGACGTTGTATGTTACGGCATCCAATCACTGACCACAAAGCAAAGATGCAGGTGCGCACGTAAGGCACTGAAACAAAGTGGCGCAAAAATCTTTCCGCGAAAATATACGAAACGTGAGTATGCATAGGACAGCGGATTCTAGCATGCGGGTAACTGAATTTGCGAAATTTTCCTGGCCCTATAAACCATCATCTCTACCGATGGATATTCGATAGAGCCACGATTTTATGGCGAAAATATTTTTGCAACATTTGGTTTCAATACGTTATGTGCACATCTGCAGTTCTGCTACATCGTCTGTGGTTGGATGATTTTACTCTCACTTGCCTTGGCAAATTACAGACGCACGGAGTCACAATAATCCTATTATGATTGGCGCTGTCAAATGAGAGACTTGTCTGAACAAAGACACGCTGCCAATAACCATGAAGCACAGCTGCATATGTGCGCGTGAGACACTGAAACAAACTGGGGCAAAAATTTTTTCGCTACAAAATCGTGGTCCTAATTATGGAGTGTGGCCAGTGCGTGTATAGTACTGATAAATCTAGGCTGTTGCCAGATGAACCCGCGCTCCCAGAACACTTGGCAGATCGTCCACTCGTCAGGCAGACAAAGGCGCCACTCACTTCTATATTGAGTGACATGAAGAGAGTAATAAACAACTGACTCTCGCTCCACGCAGGCCTCTTACCGCCGCGCCGGGCCAATCAACTGTCGGGAAACATTTGGCCTACTAGCGGGCAACCTCGCTAGCTGGGACGTCTGTCTGGCGCGGCCAAGTCGCTCGCCGTGATCCGTCACCTGGAGTGCTTCATGGTTATTGGCAGAGTGTATTATTGCACAGGCGTTGCTCATTTGACTGTGCCAACAGGAACAAGGTTACTGCGACACCGCACGTCTGTGTTTTGCGGGTAGAACCCTAGACGCTGAGAGTTATATACAGCCAATCACTGACCATAAAGCAAGGCTGCAGATGTGCATTGAGAAGAGGCACGAGTATTTCGCGTATTCGTCTGACAACAGCCTAGACTTCTGAGTTCTATACGTGTACCGGCTTCTAACAGTACAAACGTGTAGCACGTGATATCCCCACGACTTGTTTCCTTATTTATAAGTGGCTTGCAGTCGTCAAATGTGTGGAGGAGTGAAGTATACGTTATTGACGTTCATCCTGACCTAGAATCAGTACGCGAAATAATCATGCCCCTAGCAATGACGCATTGAAACAAACAGTTGCAGAATTGTTTTCGCGAAAAATCATGGGCTCTGTGTATTATTATACAGTCTGTGACTGTGATGATGTATCATGCAACTGGAAAATCTTGCACGGATTCAATAATGCTATTCTGCATAGTCTTTGTGATATGTTAATTGACTGCTTTCCCAATTCCACCATTGGCAGAGCCTCGAGTTTGCCCTTTAAAAGCTAGGTCTTAAGAGCCTATGAGGGTGAAAAGAGGTGAGTGGACAATACAACATCCATGCTCGAGCCGGGATGCAAACCCAGGACGTCTCGCGTCGTAGACTGGCACCTAACCGACTGCGCTATGGAGGCCGGCTTGTTGTTTCTGAGCACGGACTCGAGTTTCTCGACTTTCGAGTCAATTATTATTATTATTATTATTATAAAACTCGTACGACAGCCAATAACGTTAAATTGCCCTGTAACTTTGTTGCGAATTGGTTTTTCTAATTAAAGTAATTTCTCGAGACGTACGGTATAAAGAGTTTATCAAGTTATGAATTAAAAGGAAGTTTTATTAATTAACTAATTAGCTACCGTCATATTGTATTTCGTGTAGACAAAATGAGAGCATGTAGTAAATCCAGCTGCAGACCAGTTGTACGATATCGGCTCCCGTATACGTTTTAAAAAATAATTATCGTGAAAATTATGCAAACTCGTGCCGAAGCCCTAAAACGGGAGATCCCTGAAAAAAAAACCCTGCCGCATAACGACATCCTCCGGCACAGTTCCAACTCACGAAAATCGTGGTCGGACCCCGCTGGGAATCGAACCCGAATCTCCTTGAAACGCGAGCGCCCTAGCTGGTTTGTTAACAGCGGCTCCTTCTATGGTATAGGTGTTCGGCGATAAAGTGAGTAATTTTGACGACAACCTTGTCTGGAATAATAATTTTAAAAAAGTATTATATATAGTGATCTTAGACGATAGAGCCCTATACAGTTGCCGCAGGAGCGATGGTGAAGCGTGCTATAAGTAAGTTTTTCTAAGAAATACTAGTAAACATTGTTTTAATAGCGTGGTCTACCGAAATTTTCACCACCATTTTTTAAATTTTTTATTTGTACCAGATATTTTTTTTTCTTATATTATGCACAAAATGTGACAATATTTGACTCTTATTAAATTTATTTATCTCTCATAGTTTTCGCGTAATGGCTTGTTAAAGTCATATTTTGCATGTTTCCGTTTTACGAACTACACCAAAACCAACTGATACACCAAACTCAAATAAAATCACAGTGGATAAAGACATTGCAGGCTACAATGACATGCTCATAAAATAAAAAATAAAAATTATCTGTACTTAAAAAACAATTATTGAATTTAAAAATTTTTAGTTTCAGTTTCAACATTATTTTAAAATACAAATAATTTTTATTCTTTATTTTATAAGCATGACATTGTAGCCTGCAATGTCTTTATGCACTGTGATTTTTTTTTAGTTTGGTATATCAGTTGGTTTTAGTGTAGTCCTTAAAACGAAAACATGGAAAATATGACTTTAATAAGCCATTACGCGAAAACTATGAGAGATAAAAAACTCTAAAGAGGCAAAGTTACTCACATTTTGTGTCTAAAATAAGAAAAAAAATATTTGGTACAAATAAAAAAATAAAAAATGGCGATGAAAATTGCGGTAGTCGCGCCCTTAATATCTTTATTGGCTAAAAGAAAACACATTTAAAAGTATGCTTCTCTATTTTTGCTTTCCAGATATCATGCTTAGAAACGTGTTTTCAGGGCACCTAAAAAGGTCAAAAACGGCTTTTTCAAAATGCTGTCATATAAAAATTACCAACCGGAATTATACAACGAAAATAGAGATACACGGGCTGGATTTTGCTATGCACTTACCATAAATAAAAAAAGTAGGGTCAGAAGCCATTCCAGGGTTGCAGGCGCATGTATACGACCCGCACTAACCCCATATAAATCATGGCTAATATTAGTATTGCACACATCAACGTTATCTTCGCGCTTCATCAAATACACATAATGTTCTTATTTTCGCTGCGTTCCGCGAAATCAAGTATAACAAACGGTTACATTATCAACATGATACAAATAAACGTTTTGTAAAATTTGTAGTCAACCATTCGTTACACTTGACTTCGGCGAACGCAGTTATAGTAAGTCCCAATGGAGAAAGCTAAAGATCGAAACACTACACGCCATTTTCGCGCTCCGTGCATATAGGCAACACAGTTGTCGATGTACAAGCAAGCCAGTCTAGCCCTTATCGCTCGCCTGTTACCGTGCCTCAGACGCGGCATCTAGCGCCTCTAGGGCTCTTAACTTTGGCTGTTACTTAGGGGAAATTAAAAATTAACTTAAGCCTCTGTTTCAGTCGCCATATTGAATTGTATTATTTTTCGTATTTTTGGAATTCCAAGAAGGAAAATGTTAAATATGCGATTATACATCAAATTCTATTTACATTTCGTTACAGTACAGACCTTGCGATTTAACATATAATTACGCCGCAGTGTACGTGGCAAATTTTTTTATGTTCATAATTTGCCCGACAAATTACAATATAGCTATACATTGTTACCTCAATTTACCATGCTTGTACTGTAGCTCAGGTAAATAAAATTTGCGGTATAGTAGCCGATTTAACATTTTTCTTCTCAGAATTCCAAAAAAGCTAAAAATAATAAAATTCAATATGGCGACTGAAACCGAGCCTTAAAGGATAAATGTAACTAGGTGTTTTATAGTGCTCACTTGATCGCATATCGCCTATACGCTATGCGAGCCTTCATTTGCGCGGTAATTACTTGTGGCGGGCTGCCTTGACCGCGCTCAACGTCTGAAGACTGGCGCTTGTGCCTTGTTGGTATGCCCCCCCCCCCACTACACCCTTCCCCCCTAGGCTGGGAGTGTTGCGAGGAGAAGGAACTGCCTTGTATCTCCCGGGAGCACTGGGCGCGCATTTCATCTGTCTTCCTCAATCAGGAGGAGGGGAGGCGATGGCGTAGCAGAAGGTTCTAGCAGCGAGGATAGCAGTGGAGTTTAGGAAAGGGCGGAGGAGGGGGACATTAAATAATGCACTGGCACGGAAGGGCATGGTTGCGTGCCGCCCGCTCCGGGGGGAGGAAAGGGTTTTTCCCCGAAGGCACAAAAACATCTGCAGCTGCGTCATCCCCTCGCGGCCTGAGGGCGTTACGAAAGACGCAGCAACCCCTTGCTAGCCCCTCCGCGCCTGTTGCCACAGTCTTTCCCGCCTGCCTGTATTCACACACACACAGCGGGGTATAGGCTCATCACGGTCAAGCCAGCAGTTTTCTTTAACTCCTTGAAGGGGAGTGATAAAACAATTTTACTGTATTTTAAGTTTTTGAGTCGTAGCATTTTTTAAAACTGTATTATCAAAATTCTCTCTTCGACAAAGCATAGAATATATTCTCGGTAAACTGCTTGACATAAATAATCATGAAATATTGTCATGTAGAATCATTGTAAGATAATTCTTTAAAATTAACTTATAATTCTCATACACTGATTCTATATGACAAACTATTGAAAGATTCCATTATTATTTATGTCAAGCAGTTTATAAAGAATATGACCTATGCTTTGGCGAAGAGAAAATTTTGATAACACAGTTTAGAATAAATGTTATGGCTCAAAAACTGAAAATACAATTTCATTGTCTAACACTCCCCCTCCCCCATCAAATTAGGGCTCTGTTTCTGAAGCCATATTGGATTATTTCATTTTTCTCTTCTATAAAATTCTGAGAAGAAAAATGGTGCACGTTGCGATTATAGTTTTAATTTACTACAGTGCAGGCATGCAATTAAATATTTAACGTGCGTTTACAATCGGGCCAACAATTTTTTTTATATGTTTAACTTGCATTTTCTAATAGGCTTAAAGCCTAAATGTACGCTAGTAGTCCAGTTGCCATCGCTGTACTGTAGTGCAAGGTAAACGTAATTAGAGCTATAAATCTCAAAATCACACGTGTGTCTTCTCAGGATTTCATAAAAGCTTGAAAAAAATTCCAATAATCCTATATGGCCTTGAGAATGCATGATAGATAAACACTAAAAACACCAATTGAAATCTATATGTTTTTGGAAGGCAATAAACTACAAAACAACAAACGTAGATAATGATATCTACTATAGGATAGGAATTACATGTGAAATTAAAATGTCTATATGTATGTTACTACTTTTTGTTCATCACAGTGCGACCCATAGTGCTATATAATCTTTTAGGGTTATTTTTCAATGCAGTGTAAACTGTTAGGAAATCTGTGGACGTAAAACACTTGCAAACACTTACTCATAAAATGATTCCCCCGCTTTGTTTACCATTGTAGCAACATTTCTCTCTTCTCAACACAGAAAATGACGAGTTCCAAAGCCATATCGCAAAACGCGACTGAGCCATACATAATGTCATTCAACGTATAAGCGTGGGTTTGTAATAGAAAATTATGCGTTCAGAATTGTGCAGTAAGAGTTTGTCGTGCACTCAGAAATACAACTTAAGTCAAAGCAGTCCACAATGAAATCATGTAGTGGAAACTAGCGACGATACAGCCGTCAGAAGGTGGCGATGTGAACTACATATTTGGCGGTAAATTATTGTTTGACAGGTGTTTTGCAAATTATCGTATTCGGCAGTTTCAATCAGACAGGCATCGGTGAAAATTGTTGAGTAACTCATAGATCTAGCTTTGTAAAATTTTTAACTGTTGGTGATATTTCTCTGCAACGTAGATAGGTTATGTTTTGCCCTGATTGGCTGCTATCAGAACATTTACCTAAAATATAAAATACAACTTCACCACCCATACGACCTGTTAAATTCTATTAGAAACCATATAGCTTTGAACGGCGCATTTTCAGATCTTCTGTATACGTCATAACACATTAACTTATGCTCAAATTTTCAATTGTAAACTTACGTGTTTTAGCGGTTTAATTGGTAGCTGATTCTGTGAACAGAGCATTTTAGCGCTACTGTTTACAGCGGTGTTTGCAAACATGCTGCAAACAGGTTGAGGGTGTTTGCATGTTTCTGGCAACCTCAGTAGGTATAAGTTACATGGTTTGTTCACATGATGTTTACCTTTACCATTATTTCATGTTTTATCTCGAATAAATCTGAAATCAAAATAAACTGTGTTTAGGAGCAATGTGAACGAGACATAAGTTATTTTGAAAGAAAAATGTATTAAAATTAATTTTCCATTTCATGCAGTTGCATAATTCATATTCCTTCTACAGTTTACTATGTTGTACGTGTAAAAAAAGTGACAGCAGTCTATTTTCCAACAGACATATTCGTGAAGAAGTGTTTTGCTTTATAAAGTCCAATTAGTCTATAGTCCTGATAAGGTTTTAGCAACAACATAATTTCGTAACTCCATGGTGGCACCCACTTCCGTTCACTGAATTATTACATGCCAGCGATCTCTTGTAAATGCAAACAGTTTCCGCAAACGCTCGCAAACAGCTTGTGAACAATTCAACCGCTTAAGTACGCCTATTGTTCTCACCGGGTCTCGAGAGTATGCAGTACTAAGGTATATTCTACTACAATGTTAAAAGTTTGGCACAAGGAAAATTGAACGCTACTATAGCTAATGGGTGCAAACCGACAAATCACAGAGCTTTCCTAAATTTCAAGTTACATAAATGCGAAATCGGTTTATTTTCACTTAAACATTTAGTTAAATGACTTCTGTCATTTCCAAGCTTATTTATAATTAATTTTACAACAGTTTCGAATTTTTCTGGTTCACATGCGATTGCAGTGAAACTAGCGGCAGAAATTTTCCCTGTGCCAAAGTCTGCCATAAGAAAACACATTTTCTTTCTAGCCTGTAGTAGAATTAACCTTAGCAGCGCCCGTAACACGGGAGGAGCCGACATATGCCGAAGTTGCACGAGGTTCCTCCCAGTCACCTCGCCTCCAATCTGAGTTTCAATTCCTGAGCTGGCGGATATGGATTGCAGGGTTGAGAGTCTACCAGTCGCTTGGTATTCGTGCTTAGCGGCTGATCCCCGTCCTGAATATTACCACTGGCTGGCAGTCCTTGTAAGTGGGGTTGGGGGGGGGGGAGTGGTAGACAAGCGCAGAAGCGAGTCTGCCGAGTGACCTGAATTCCCGACGTGTACCCAGGCATCCTGCTTTATTAACGAATTCTTCCTTCCAAGGGGCTGTGCTATTGCTTGAGGAGGGGAGGAGGGTTACCTGGCCGCCCACCCCTCCTGCGCTACCCCTCGCGTTTCCCAATTTATACAACCACGACAGAGAATGAGGCAGAGCGAGATGAGAAACCCGTGGTTTCGGCCTGAAGATGGGTAAGGGAAGGGGGTGGTAAAAAAACCTTCACTAGGGACAGACCTTGCCTTTTGCTTCGCGTGCTCCGAAGTAATTCGTCCGTCCAGCCGGTCGGATATCCCAGGACCCTGTGGAAGAGAGGGTGGAGTGGAGGCGAAAGGGATTTTTTTGTTGTTAATCGGAAATCGATTCCCCGCCCCCCCTTAGTTCACCGCCTTCCCCTCCCACCCCGTCGCGTCCTGGGACCACAGGTACAGAAAGAGGGCGCCAGGGGATACCGCAGACTAGCTGCTAATGATGTCCAAACACTTTCTCCCCACCCACAGAACCGCTGGGGGTAAAAAATAAACCAGCCCCATTTAACGAGCAACTTTATTGTACTATTTATTCACCGGCCCACGTCGTCAGCTTTCCAACCCTTGTTCCGGTTCGGCGCGCTGCATAATTATTCGCTACTTGCGTCAGCTTAAGAATGCTTTTAACTCTCGCTATGTCGGTCATCAACGTCAGTCATAGCTACGGTTGATCGAAAACGCCAACATGTTAAATGTTATTTCTGACAAGTATTCAAGTAACGTAAACGGAATTCAAGCTATAATCGCGATTTTATAGTCCCCCCCCCCCAAACCAGAATTTGAAAAATAAATAAATAAAAAATATATTCAATATGGCGACGGATGACAACCTTAAGTGTAGACTATATAATTTTATCTGTGAAAAGTATATTTCGATGTCCAGTGAATAGGTATACGATTGGTATTTTCCTAGGTATAACATTATGATAAAACCGATTTAGGCATTTTGAGCGGTTAAAAAAATCGTGTTTTTAATAGGCGCGTTAAATTTTAAGACTGATGTAGCCATTGTGTCTGTTATTTTTCTCGGTGTACAAAAATGTATTTCACTTTAAGGGTGTTCACGCGGCATACATGCATAGTATACATGTGTCAGTTTTATAGACTTACATGTCTTCCTACAGCGGCATGTCAAACTCAACATTTGCAATGTTACACGCACATACAAATAACAAAAACCAACTGACTTACTCGAACGAAATAATTTACACTGAAATGAGATATTATGGGCCATTTGCTGAAAGTATGGACACACAACAAAGTCATTTTGTATTTTTTTTTCTAAATTCCTATTAATGAATAAAATTGTCATTATTTTCATATTTTTAATAGGCTACAAAGGAACTTTATTGTGTTATTGAATTCTTTAGTATGTGGCCTATAATATTTAATTTCAGAGTAAATTATTTCATTCAAGTTAGACGGTTTTTGTTATTTATATAGGCCTATTCCCGTAAGTTGGTAATTTTAACTTTGACATGCCGCTATGGGAAGACTACGAGAGTTAAATAAAATTTTACAAGCGGAAAATATATTCTCAATAACGTCTACACTACGAACACTATGCCGTACAAATATAAATATATGCATTTTTGCCACGTGAATGTCCTTATGTACACAGTGATTTTTTTTATTTTTACGATTTTTTTGGAAACAGCATCTAAAAAACATTTTATGTGTGTTTATAAGAATATTTTAAACTTTACAGGAAATTCTTGTAAATATACAAATACGTCTGTATATTTACAAAAAATTTTGAATATTTACAAATAAATATTGTACGTACATTTACAATTAAATTTTAGTAGATTTTACAATAACTGTTTGAAGTGTCACAAAATTGTTTTTGACAACAGTTTCCAAGGAATTTATTTTGTAGAAGTACAAAACATTTTGTATAATGTGACAGACCGTCGAAGGTTATTTTGTTTCATGTCAAACATTCCGCTCATAAAATATATCCTACAAGACCCCACGTAGGTATTTGGAAAATGTAGACCACTTTAACGATCTGTGACATTCTTGGTGTAGTGCCTGGATTTAAAAAATGTTCCGACGTTAGTTTACAAGTTTTTTCTTGTAAAAGTACTAGTTTTTTACTGTCTAGTTTTGTAACAAAAAGAATACCCGCTACTCACTGCAACATATCTCAAGCTGAGGTAGGGAGACGCTGAAGAGTTAGATACATGTTCTTGGAGTATGAGTTGTAGGGCTGTAGTTGCAACACTATTTTCCACTCCCCATGTCGCATCTGCAATTAACTATTTACCTTTTATTTTGTATTGAACCCTTAGAAACAGGCTTTCAGTATAACCATTAAACGTCGTTCCAATGCGTTTACCTACGAAAAAAATGGCACACTTTAAACTATGTCTCTTACCGTCTTAAAAATACCGTCCGTTTAAGATTCCGCTGTACACCTGTTGTACAAATTATTGGTTTTTAAGCAGTTATATTTGCTATGGAGCTTAAATAAAAATGCGTTTAGGCATAACCAATTTAATGTATGCATTAACATTTTTGCGTTACATTTGCTTTACACCATTAAATTCAAGGTGTAAACAGTGTGAGAAATAATAGTGTACTAATTGTTTTCTCTTATTGTTTAAGAATTGCATTTTACAAGTAAAGCACATTTTGCGCAAAAATGTTAAAGAACATACATAAAATTGCTTCTACTTGAAAACATTTTTAATTTACACTGTAAAACTAATATAACGATTTGAAAACCTAGAACTGGTACATCAAGGGTATTGTGGAATATTTTAAGTGCCATCTAAAAACACTTCCTACGAAGACACTGCACGCTAGCACAGAATATTTAGCAATACAGAAGTGGAATAGTCGGCGGAAGGCCAGCGAACTCAGTCACACACGCCAGCAAAATGGCTTCGCTGACCAGCAACATGGCGGATACACCTACAGCCAATCAGCGTAAGGCGGCTGTCCTGCTAGCCGGCAGTCAGGCCAATAGGAAACCTATAGTAACATGCAGGAGCCAAACAGACACGGGGCTGGTATCAACAGTCTCGGGCAGCCAATAAGCGGTGAAGTTCGCCATTACCAAACGAGCCGCCGCGTCATTTCGCCTCTGTATTACTATATAGTCTGTGACGCAATTTAATGCATGTGAAAAAATTCATTATTACAGTTTTAACACTTATATATCATCGCTTGTATCTGAATTTTTCTATTGCAATACACCAAACTGATTTCTAGGTTTTTGTCCCTGAAATATCACATATTTTGTTGTCAAAATAAGCCAAAATTAAGCAAAATAAGTTTTTGCTACCAAACGGTACATTATTATTTAAAAAAGTCCTAGCAAAATATTGTCTCACATGACTGTACACAGTCTCAAATTTTTTTTAAGCATTTGGCTAAAAAAATAATCGAGTTATTTGCAATTGTTTGAAATAAATTACCATGGCCTTAATTCTTTTCCTGTTTCAGTATTCAAACGAGGAAGAATAGTATTGTCAAGTATATAACTCTTATGATCTTTGAAAGATTTTTGCAATGAGGATGTATGACAAGATGAGTATTCATGGATATACGCCATTGCTTGTGAATGTTGCCAAGTCGCAGACCACATAAATACAAAGAAAATCAAAAGTGCAACAAAATTACAATGTTGTTGCAGTTTCGATTTTCTTTGTATTTTTATGTTTTTGTGGGGCGGTTTATCTGCGACTTGGCAACATTCGCAAGCAATGGCGTATGTCCATGAATACTCATCTTGTCATATAACTCTTAGTTCGCACCACATCGGCTGCGTGGGTCGTATTACAAGGAATGTCCTCCTCCAGTCATTGTCCGGGCTGCGACGTGAGGTTTGGCCGGTATTTCTGTTGTTCAAGAAGTCACGAGTCTGGGTTAATCTCCCGCGTTATTGCCCGCCCCACGCGTTCCTTTATTACTGCAGCTAACAGGCTTGAGACTATTGACAAAGGTCATCGGTACAGCCACGTTTTATGGCGAATGTGTTTCAGTGTTTTATGTGCACACCTGTAGCTCTGCCACGTGGTCAGTGATTGGATGTTTTAGCTCGTACGTGTCTCGGGGATCTACTGGCAAATGACAGACGTATGAGGTCACAATTGCCTTATTTTTATTAATGCATAGAGCCAGTGATTTTTGGTGAAAAGAATTCTGCAACAATTTGTTTCAGTGTATTATGTGCACATCTGTTTCTCTGCTTCATGGTCAGTGATTGGAAGTTTGTAACTTTCGGCGTCTCGGGGTCCTACCTGCAAATCTCGGACGTGTGGTGACGCGGTGGCATTGTTCTGGTTGGTGCAGTCAAATGAGCCACGCCTCTGACCTATTATACTCTGCCATTAACCACGAACCAGAGTTCCAGGCGTGCACATAAGGTATCGAAACAAATTGTTTCAAAATTATTTTCACAAAAACCACTGGCTCTATTAATTCAATCATATGAGAGAGACACGTAAATAAAGCCACGCTGGCAATTACCGTTAATGGCGAGGGGTACAGCAATTTTTATCACGACGTTTTTATTTTTATATGTGTACCATAAGTTTGTTTTTCTTATTTTAGACGCAATATGTGACTAAATTTTGCTATTATGAAATTTTTTATCTCTCATAGTATTCGCGTAATGGCTTGTTAAATTCAAAATTTGCATGTTTTCGTTTTAAGGACTACACCAAATCCAACTGTCATACCAAACTGAAAAATTTCACAGTGGATAAAGACGTCGCAGGGCTACAATTCCATGTACATAAAAACAAAGAATAGAATTATTTTTTGTATTTAAATAAAAATGTTGAAATTTAAAATAAAAAATTTGAATATTTTTTTAATATAAAAAACTTTTGTTTTGTGATTTAACACAGCTGAACTTGTAGCCTACAATATCGTTATTCACTTTGAATTTATTTCAGTTCGGTAAGTGAGTTGGTTTTAGTGTTGTCCTTAAAACGAGACATGCAAGTTTTGGCTTTAACTTGCCACTAAGCAAAAACTATGCGAGGTAAAAAACAACAAAGAGATGCATAAATATTTCCGCGAAAAAAAAACGTGGCTCTAGTCATCGGTAGAGTCAGTGTTTTTTGGTGGGGAAAATATTATACCAGCTTGTCTCAGTGTCTTGCATGCAGACATATGTACAGCTCTGCTTCTCATGATAATTGTCAACTTGCCTTTGTTGGAAACATCGTTCGTTTGACCGTGCCAATCAGAATAATGGTACTGAGACTCCACACGCCTGTGATTTGCGGGTAGAATCCCAAGAAGCTGAGAATTGCAAACACCGTCACTGACTATGAAGCAAAACTATACTGATGTGTGTATAAAGTGAGATTTTTTCATGTTTGTTGCAATGGGAGTTTACAATTAAATTTCATTGGATTGTAGACATACGCCATTGCTAGAGACACTGGTAAGTCGCGGGAAAAGTTGATTGTTTGCTAGGCTCCAACATGCTATGTATAACACTGAACCTATATTGGCCATAGTTTATATGAAGTACTGTGTCTGTCTTTAACAGACCCAATTAGAACTGTACAGATTTAACACAGGACGTTTGTGATTTGACAGAAAACTGAACCCACGTGTCACGATTGAAATATTGCAGTTTATTGGAGACTACGTTAATTATTTCCGCGATTTTCCAGTGTCTCTAGCCATTGCTCATGTTTAGCTGATCAAACCTGTGTTGAATGACAAAGTACGAAAACAAACAAGAAAAGAACAAATATAAAACGCACACAAAAATACAAAAAAGCAATATAAAAAATATAAAGTATAACATATAAATATTGACAGAATTCCTCTGGGAATTTTTTTTATATTTTTGTGTGTGTTTTATATTTGTTTTTTTTTTTCTTGTTTGTTTTCGTACTTTGTCATTCAACACAGGTTTGATCAGCTAAACATGAGCAATGGCGTATGTACACAATCCAATAAAATTAAACTGAATATAAAGTGTTGAAACGAGTTGTTGAAAAATTTTTATTCTCGTAATACCCTGGCTCTGGTCATCGGTATACTTTCGGAATAAAAACACGTACAGAAGCAAAATAGGGTGGCGATGTCTATGGTGTGAAAGTGTACTATGCTGGAAACTGTCTACGCAGGGCCTTCGACACGCACATACTGTTATTAGCGAAGATGTGTATATTTCACGTTATTGTTTGAGCGGCTGAGATTCATAGTGGTGTAAGTTACAGTTATTTAGTAATGTCCTTTTTATTCATATTATTCAAATTTTCCAAAAAAAAAAAAGTATTCAGTAACAAATATTTCACTCTTAACTGAATGTCTGCATTCCATTTGAGTATTGCAAGAATGTACAGCATTTTGCGTGTGAATACAAAAAAATTGTCCAAGAGGAAAATATTTAAACTGACTTACACCACTATAAATAAATCTAAGTCCCTAATTTTAGACAGGCAAGGATTCACTTGTCTAAACTCACCTGAACACACACACTGTGACGTTATCGACTCCATGCCTTCGAATGTTTGTATGCCCGCACTACAAGGATAAAGGGTGTTATACAGTTGAGCTTATATCATTGGTTGATGAAGTCCTTCAGACGCTCCACACAAACTGCCGGCCATAACTTCAGCTGTCAGACGAGTTTACAATAAATTGGGGTCCTGTCTGCTGTTGACGATAATACTAAGGGCCGTATCTATAGACATCTTTCGAATGACAACCAACTGCTCACCAATGCTTTTTCTATGGGGATAGCAGTTGGTTGTCATTCGAAAGATGTTTATAATATCGGCCCTAAATGTGCAGGTCTATACTTATTTATTGCTATTACTAGAACCAGCAACGAATTTTAGTGGATTAATCTTTGCACAAGTTATATTTCAATACTACGTATGTTCACGCATCAAAAGGAGAAATTATTCTGATTCTGTATCTGTTGAGCTTCAGATGGTAAATTTTTCAGGTAATGTAATATTTTAAGCCCTTTAAAAATTACTTCATTTATGTGTGGGTGAGTGACGAAATTTTGGTCAGCGCTTAACATCGAGGTCTTGAGCGCTGGTGGGGGTGACACGATTTGAGTATGGAGCAGCGCTGGAATGAATGGGCGGGGGAAACGGGAGATCCCCGAGAAAACCCGCTGACCAGCGGCGTCGTCCGGCACGATTCCCACATGCGAAAATTCGGGAACCAACTCCGCCGGGAATCGCCACCTCGCTCGGTGACCTTTTTAAGAATTTAAATCTCGGCACAGAATCTTTTAAAAGGCTGAGGAATGGTAGTCCACATTTTGACGCCGTAAGAGCTTCATCGATCGTGTGCCGGCGGCAGATTGTAAGGGGTGAAGGGGAGGGGTCGATGAACAGTTCTGTGGTCGCTCCACATGTAAACAAGGTAGAGGAGAATAACAGGAACTTCTTTGTTCGTTCTTCCCCGGAAGATGTGTCCAAGCTTTTGTTCACACAACCTCTATCGCTTACACGCCAGTGCGTGTGGCTCAGAAATGACGGTCAACTGGAAGACAATATACGCCAAGAGTAGAGCCAGTCAGAATCCTGCAACAACTTGTTTCAATGTCTTACGTGCGCACGTGCAACTGTTGTTCGTGGCTATTGGCAGAGTATAATAGGGCAGAGGCGTGGCACATTTGACTGCACCAACCAGTACAATATTACCGCGACACCACACGTCCGTGATTTGCAGGTAGGACCCCGAGACGCCGAAAGTAATAACATCCAATCACTGACCATGATGTGACACAGATGTGCACATAAGGCGTTGAAACAAATTGTTGCAGAATTATTTTCACAGAAAATCACCGGCTCTAGCCAAGAGTCACTTTGACTGTCTACTGACGTTCAAATGGACACTGTTATTCATAAAATATTCAATCTACACATTCCCATTCATGTACAACATATTAAGGTATTCACTCTTGTTTCTACTTTTTTTAGCGAAGTTTTTACCCCTAAACGAGAACATATATCTGACATTTGTCTGCCAATTTAGTTTTAAATAGTCTTCTCCATTTTTGCAGATTTTTTTCCATGGCAGTATTGGTAGAGACACTGGAAAATCACGAAAATGTTTAAAATAGTATCCAATAAACACATGCGCTGTGTGTCCAAGCTGTGCAGTTCTAACTGGGCCTGTTGTAGAGAGAAAAAATGCTACAAATAAACTATAGCTAGCGCCACGATTTTGTCGCGAAAAGATTTTTGCCGCACTTTGTTTCAGTGATTCACGTGCACATCGGTAGTTCTGTTTCAAGATTGTTGGCAGCGTGTCTTTGTTCAGACATGTTTCTCATTTGACTGCACCAATCAGAATAAGATTATTGTGAGTCTGTACGTCTGTAATTTGCCAAGGGAAGTGAGAATAAAATCGTACAATCACAGACGATGTAGCAGAGCTGCAGGTGTGCACATGACGCATCGAAACCAAACGTTGCAAAAATCTTTTCGCCATAAAAGCGTGGCTCTAACTATAGCCAATGTTGATACGAAACATTCAGTGTTATATATAGCATGTTGGAGCCTAGCAAACAGTCAACTATTCCCGCCATTTTCCAGTGTCTCTAAGTGTTGGTTTTAACTCATTATGTGACTAACGAAGTTCTGGTTAATTGACTTTTTAGTTGAAACCGTATTATTTCTTGTTTTGAAAAAAAATTGATATCGCGGTAAAAACCATTTTAAACAAAACTGCCAGACAGATTTTTGATATCTGCTCTCGTTTAAGTTTAAAAAAATTAATTACCGCAATAACAGTAAAAATAAGAGAGCATAGTCTTAATACTTTAATTTACGTCATTCGATAACCCTATCAAGGCCATGCTAGGTAGTTTACTTCACGTTGGTTACAAAAACTCGAAACTTTTTTGACAGAATACTTTGAAGAAAATGCACGGCTAAGAGAAATTACACGATGCATAACGCTGTGTAGGCATTTTGCAAAATAATTCACCGTTTGTTCGGAAAAAAATTATTTTGCTTCGTTTTAGTCTAGTTTTGAAACAAAATTGGTGATTCTTTGTGTGCATAAATCTGAAAATCTATTAAGTATGTTGCTATAAATAAATAACTACAAATTATGATGCGTCTGTAACAAAATAATGTAGGGATTCTTCGATATGGGAAATGTGTTGCTTAAAAAAAAATTCAGAATCGTTGTAAGTCAATCGGGTGTGAAGGGTGTTTTGTCCGATGGCAGGTTTAGAACAAGGAGGGGGAGGATTGGAAGCAAGGTATCTTCAAGCCTCAAGTACGACTAGGCGAAGTGATTCTGCAGAGGCTCGCAATTGTCTTCCGCTGTATGAGGACGAAGGGACAACATTACACCCAGTTCTGAACCCAGAGAGGCAACTGTAAATACTGACCTCCCCGGCCGGGAATCGAACCCGAGACCCTTGGCCCAGCAGCCAATTTGTTTTTTTTATGTATAAATATTCGATGCAGTGGTTATGTGAAATCTTCCGCATCATCGCTGCGCTCTTCTTTAGTGTTACTTATTTAAGTAACCCGGAGTAACTTTCGTGAGACAAATTTATAGAATTTTTTAAACCATTTGGACAATAAAAATTTACACCCAGCCAGACCTGGAATTGAACCTAGAATCCCTCGCACCAAATTCAGCCGCTCAACCAACTGAGTTCAGGTTGGTCGGCACCACTGAGTCAAGTGTTAGGATTGAACTCACTACATGATATGAATGGAAATATGTCACAGATTTTTAAGCTAACCATGACACGAAATAATATTCTGGACAGTTACTGTATTGCAAAGCTCTGTATTTGTCAATTTGAGAGTTTATTTTTTCTTCATAACATTGTCCAACTATTTTAATTTCACGGTTAGATTTTTGCGCTGTTTTATAAAAGAGATACAGTCACATAGATTTGTTTAAAATCTTTTAACCACGCAGTCTAATATTTTAAAATTTTTTTATAGTTTTGGTTGGTTAAACACATTTTGTTGAAGCCAGTAACTAGCCATAACTATATGATTATTTTCTTCGAAAAATAAAATTTGGCTACAAAGTAATCCGATTTTCAACAAATCTTTGTGACGATTATTACGATATCGCCTCTCTTTTAGAATAAAAAAAATTATATTCTCAAAAACAGCGTAAATAGGGACCTCCGGTCGTAGCAAGTTGCGGAAGGTTACAAATTTGCTAAAAGGAGAAATATATATCAATGCTCCAAAAGTAGTCTTAAATCATTAAAAGTCTAAATTAAGTGTCACGGAATGGGCGCATAAGAACACCAAACGAACACATCGCGAAGTTGCTGGTATCAAAATGTCCGATTCCATTTTCCGAGAGGAATTAAGCCGCACAGCGCGAAGCTAGTTAGCTCTAGCAGTCCATATATACCATACTATCAACATTGATCTGGCTATAATATTACACATAGGTGCAAGACGCACATAAACGCCGTGCTGTTGCGAGAGGGCTAAATACGTCTCTTGTTACCTCATTCATTGTGTACGAAAAATATCTTTGTACGACATTTTGCTGCAAATATTTTCATTTCCAATTTCTCGCAGGATTATTGTGGGAGATTCTGCCTCTTATAAAGGTGTTGCTAGACAATCTGTGTGCCTTCAACAACTAGAAGAGAGGTGATTATCTTGAACAGGCTTTCTTGAAACATATATATAGGCCGTTGACGATTAAGTGACCACTGCTTAAATTTTTCTTCCACTCATTTTGCATTCATCTTTAATATTTTTAATATGAAAACATCCATGTACCTACAAAAATCAGTGCAAACTTTTCAAGACTCTCCAAACGTTACTTCTTTGGCACCAATTAAAGAGTGTTTTTGGTTATTATAAATCCTGCGGAGTGCTCAGTTAAACGTGAACAGACTATACATACACGTGTAACCGCAGGTTGTGTAATGCGAATTGAGTATATAATTATATACTGTGTTTCGTATAACTTCAGTAAAATTTAATACCTACTTTTGACCAATTACTTACCTGTTAATATTTTGTGATATGAGGCACAATGCAAGACAAAATTCGCAGTACAAATGGTGAAATGGACATCTCGGTTACATTTTAGAACTGAAAACCTCTTGTACTGTTACGCATATTACAAAATATTAAAAATTATTGCCCAAAAGTTGGTGTCAAATTTTACTGAAATTATACGAAACAGTAGGCTACGTATTGACAGATCTCAGGAAACTTACTTTATTTGTTGTATATGTTTGCTGTCCGACCGCTTGGCTCACTGTTCGCTGACCTCCATAGCGTAATTGGCTGCCTACCGGCTTGCGTTGCCTGAGGTTCTGGGTTCTATTCCCAGGTCCATTGGGTGTGTATTTGTGAGCGTCGTAATAGTCTGTACAAATTGTCAATTCACGTAAGTATTGTAATAAAAAATTACAGGCCTAGCATAATGTTTGGGGGGAAAAAAGTTGGTAAAATAGTGGAGAAGTTGTAGCTTAATAATCTCAAGGTTGATGGTTTAAAAATAATAATAATATAGTAGTTAGCGCTCCTGCTTGGTAAGCAAAGGGTCTCAGGTTTGATTCCCGGCCAGGGTGATCAATGTTTACGGTAACCTCCCAGGGTTCAGAACTAGGTTGTTGCGTTGTTCCCTCGTGACCGTATTGCGAAAGACAATAGCAAACTAACCCAGTATCATTTTCCCCTAGTCAGGCTTCATGGGCGGGATTTCAGCATTTTGATTGAGTGGGCAATATAGGAACACCAATCCAGCTAATAAAAAGGGGGGTCCAGGGGTTCACTCCCGGAAAACTTCTGATTTTAAGGTGCAAACTGGAGCCGAGTTATTATGAAAGTTATTACAGCTAAAGGGAGTTTTATAACCGCCAAGAAAAAAAATTGACACCAAAATTAAAAAAGTGTGCAATTTTTTTCTCTTTCATGTATATTGGGGTGGCAAGTGCCCCTATTCCTCTTGCCCTCCCGTATTCCGCCCATGTCAGGGTTCAGTTGAGATCGAATCAGCCTCCGGGCTGAAAAATCATCCGTCATCAACATTATGTTGTATGCAGCGTAAGTTCTTTAATAAACCAGAGATGTCAAGTCCACATTAACGTACAGTAAACATTACCATGTATTGTGACTGAGACTGGTATTACAAAACGTTAGCAGAAGGAGCGCAAAGAACTGAAGTTGCACGTAACAAAGTTTACTTCTGTGACCAATATTTAGGAATCACTAGATACACTGGAAAATCGCGAAAATATTTAACATAGTCTCCAATAAACTGTAGTATCTCAATCGTGACACGTGTGAACAGTTTACAGTTTTCTGGCAAACCACATACGTTCTGTGTTACAACTGTTCAGTTCTAATTGGGTCTGTTGAAGAGGGACACGGTGCTTCGTATATATATATATTAGTGCAAAACCTTCAGTGTTATACATAGTATGTTGGAGCCTAGCAAACAATCAACTTTTCCCGCGATTTACCAGTGTCTCTAGGAAGCACAGATTTTCTAGAAAATAATGTTGCACCACTTTGATTCAATGTCTTATGTGCACACCTGCAGCTTTCCTTCATGTTTTCTGGCAGAATTTCTTTGTGTGGAGGCGTTACTTATTTGACTGAGCCAATTAGAACAAGGTTTCTGCGACACCACATGTCTGTCAGTAGCGGGTAGAATCCTAACTAATCCGAGAGTTAAAAAAAACATATAATCATTGATCGTGAAGCAGAGCTGGTATGCAAGGCTTTATAACAACGTGATACGAAAGTCTTTTCGCGAAAATCAGGGCTCCGTGGTAATCTCGTCTGCTAATGCATCATCGCTAGAGACACTGGAAAATTGCGAAAATGTTTAAAATAGACTCCAATTAACTGTATTATATTAACCGTGACACGTGTGAACAGTTTTGGGACAAATCACACACGCTGTGTGTCCAAGCTGTACAGTTCTAACTGGGCCTGTTGTAGAGAGACAAAATGCTACAAATAAACCATATCCAATGTTGATACAAAACATTCGGTGTTATATACATCACGTTGGAGCCTAGCAAATAGTCAACTATTCCCGCGATTTTCCAGCGAAACTAATCATCGCTAAAGTTAGTGAAAAATCGCGAGAATGTTTTCTGCCAGTGTATTCTGCAAATCAGTGTAGCGTCCTGCGGTATGTATTGTTGGCCGACAGTTATGTGTATGTAGAGTCCCGGATATTTCGCGGGTTCAACAACCAGCCAGGCTGGACTGCACACTCCTATATACACTGTGTCTTCAGCTACTTTTACATTGGCTGCTGCTACAGTGAGAGAGCATTTGAACATTTGACGATGTAGCGCGGGAGCCCATGAGTGTTTTTATGCATGTCCGACATTGGTTCGGAGTCATCAAGGTCACGTTTCATTAACAATGACCCGATCGGAAAAGTTTCCAGCATATACATGACTTACAAATCCAACCTGTCCTCTGTTGAATCCGCGACATTTCCGGGACTCTAGTTATGTGGCACGGACGAATCACAGACGTCCAGCAGTAGCGCGCCAGAGTTATCATTGGCCCAGTCAAATAGGGACTCACCAGTAACGGAATATAAGCGTCGGAAATGAATACATTACATTGAAGCCTTGCAAACAGTCAACTTTTCCCGCGATAAATCACCGTCTGTAATTATCGCTACACTGAAAAAAAAAATACTTATTAGTCACTGCAAAATGTTTTGTTAAAATGGACCTTACCAAATTTTTTTGTAGTGGTTACAAAATTTTTTTGTAGTCACTGTAAAACTTTATTGGGCACAGCAGAATTTATTTGTGGTCACTACAAAAAAATTTGGTAAGGTTCATTTTAACAAAATATTTTGCAGTGACTAATATTTTTTTTTTTTTTCCAGTGTATGGACGTTTGTTCTTTGTGAGAATATTTCTGCATAGTTTGCTTCAGTGTCTCATGTGCACATTTGCGGTTCTGCGTCATGTTCAGCGATTGGCTGAATTCAACTATCACGTGTCTTACCGTTTGACTGCAAATCACAGACGCGCGTTATTCGCAGTAATGGTAGTGTCAAATGAGAAACATCTTTTCACAAACACACACTGACAATAATAAACAAGCAGAACTGCAGAGTTGGAACTAAGGCTTTGAAACAGGTTAAGTGCAGAAGTCTTTTCGCGAATATCACGGGTACCTAATCATTAGATATGGTGACATTTCACGAGTTCAATGACCTGCATGATAGAATCAAATATCCTATGCATACTCAAGCCCTGTCTATTCGTTCATTGTCTGTTGTTCCACTGAGTAGCAGCTAGTTGACAAATAGTCGGGGCTGAGTATGCATAGGATGTTTGATTCTGACGTGCAGGTCATTGAATTCGCTAATCATCGCTTTATGAAATCCGTCTCGGTCACTGACAGTGTTGAACCGTCACTGGCGAAGAAGCGGCTGTAATGAGGAGGCGGACGTTCATTAGAGAGGGGGGGGCAGTTGCGAGAGTGTCTCGCCGGAGAACGTCTTTGACGGCGCCTACGAAGCTGCGGGAATGCGGTAAATAGCTTATTAGCGGTGAATAATAGCTAGCGCGCAGAGGCAATCGCTGGACAGAAGCGAGCCCGCGGCCAGAGAATTTCTTTCCTCTTAAGAGTTAGTTGGACTGGACGCATGAGCTGTGCTGTAGCGTCGTACGAAAAGTGTTTATTCATGTGTAACATTTAAACGTGTTTCCAACGTTCTTCTCCACTAAAATAAGACGCACTTCAAACGGTGTCTCTATCGTTTTAAAAATATAGTCCGCTCGATCGCCAGCTCCTCAGGTGAGGTCAAAAAGTTTTTGACGGTGCTGTAGCTGGAAAAAACACTAGCTGTAGTCGTAAAACGTAATCATAAAGACCTGCGTTGGACTTTAACTGATATTTTTCACAAATAAAATAATAGGGTTGCCGCTGTAAGTCCCATTTGAAAACACTTTCTACGAAAACCCTGCATGCTAGTTTAGTACTCTGCGCTTAGAGGCGAAGCTGTGGTTTAACGCGCGTATTGGACTCGCTTCCGTGCCTCAAACGAAATAAAATTAAGTGCGCCGCCTATCTACGCTTTAGAAACTATAAGGGCGACCTTGAAGCGCGTATCAAATGCCGCATCGCCACTGCGAGCCAAGCACTGAACTAGCGTGCAAGATTACAACTGAACTAGTTTTACTACGGAACTTTAAATGGTGACCATATAATTTTATTGGTGTAAAATCTGTAGTAAAGTTCAGTGTTCGCTTATGTCCGAGTTTCACATACATCCAGTTAGTAGGGTTTTGAAAAAAGGCTTCGAAATTTTGTTTTTAATGAGCACGGTGTCTTTTGACAGTTACATTCTGTCCTTGTCACAAGTGTCGCTTATTTTTGTGCATTGATACAACGGCACACGTGGAATAGTTTCGTAAAATGATGTATTTACGAAAGACTGCAACGCATTATGATGGATGTTCACGTGGTAAAAATGTATCACTTTCTGTTTGCACGACATAGTGTTCGTTTTATACACGTGACTTGTGCCTACATTTTCCACACGTAAAATTTTTTTAGCTCTCATAATTTTATCACAGTGTTATGCCAAAGTCAGGATTTACAAGTTACGGGAGCATCTAGAGGTACGAGTATTTCGCGTATTAATCTGGCAACAGCCTAGACTTCTCAGACCTATACACACACTGGACAAAGTTAAATATACATTGGCTTGTAACCTTAACACGTGTTACCATCACGACTTGTTTCCTTATTTATCACTGGCTTGCAGTCGTCAAAGATGTGTTAAAACAGGTGTCGTCTAATCACAGAATATATTGGCCTTTAATCTGACCTAGAATCAATACGCGAAATAATCGTGCCTCTAGAGATATAATGGGACTTTTGCAATATATTTAAAACACTCAACAATGCCATTTTGCTTTTTTTTTAAATTGCCAAAAAATGAATAAATTGTCATATTTTTCAAATATTTTAAAA
Source organism: Medauroidea extradentata (assembly GCA_003012365.1). Classification (NCBI taxonomy): domain Eukaryota; kingdom Metazoa; phylum Arthropoda; class Insecta; order Phasmatodea; family Phasmatidae; genus Medauroidea; species Medauroidea extradentata. The sequence goes on from PNEQ01027232.1 coordinate 27,003, forward strand.
AGTACGAAGGAATTACCTTTCGTGTTTTTAAATCTGTCAGTATATTTCTCATAATATATTATCTCAGTGTTAATTATTTAATTCGAGTAAGTACACTTGGTTTTTGTTAATCCTATGTTCGCGTAACTTACAAATTTTGACTTTCTCATGTCGCTATGAGAGCTAAATTATTTTTTTTTCAAATGGATAATGTAGTCACAAGTAACGTCTATAAAACGAACACAATGTCGTGCAAATACAAAATTATGGATTTAAGCCACGTAGTAGACGGCGCTGAATCAGAGTCAACGCGGGAATCAGATCGTTGGCAATGATTTATGAGACATCGTTAAAAAATAAGTTTGTGTACACTTCTTATTGTAGGAATAATATTCGACAGTAAAGTTTAATTCGTCACGTTACTAGATAAAATAATTCAGTGGTTTTGATTTATGCAGAGGGTTGAAGTTTCGTTGACTTCTTTGGTAAACGTATTATGATACAAATCGAAATGCATTACTTCACTTATTATAAGCTAGACGTTTTTGGTAGACATAATTTATCCATAGTTCATGCACCTGCCATAATTTGCCATTGGAACATTTCTGTTGGGGCTAATTTATGCCAAGTTAGATTATTGTCCATTTACATTATTTTTATAACTGTAAAATAGGCCTTATTTGTGCAATTTTCAAGCCGAGTAGGAGGAAGATTCACTCTCGTTACTGCATTTATAATGGAAGAGACGCGCATCAACAATCCCTGGTTGTGTAGTGGTTAACGTTCTGTGCCACTGGTGCCAGGGTGTAATATTTTTCCTGCACTCGCCAAAAATCAGGACTTTTATTTTGAGAAATATGTACGATCGTAAAAAAATGCGTTCAAATTGTTTAATATTTACTGACAAGTTAATTTCCTGCACACATGTGCGGTGATTTTACCTTACACGCAACTGTCAGAAAAATTCACCCTTTGTGAGATAGACTATAGACAATTTATTCCTGTATTCACCGACCATAATCATTTTGATATATTTTAATTTTTTTTGGGGGGGGGGGGACAGAGGGAATGTTGGGAGGGGGTGCATAAACTATTTTTGCGAATAAAAATGAAAATATCCAAAACTTATATTTAATCAACTTAGACTTTCAAACATATTGATCGTTGGAACAATTCCTTAAATTGAGCAAATTTCCTTTACTCGTAAATTAATATTATAGTTGTATGCGTCCTTCCCTCTTCTTCCTGTCATAGAGGCCCAAGCCGTAGTATAGTTGGTTCGGGATAAACTGTGCACTGTTGAAGCCTTGGTTATTTTTTCTTTAAGATAATTTATATTTCATGCAACTTTTTAATGTAAACAATGCCATCTAGTTATAGGTCGTTCACGATAACGTGAGCACTGCATAAAGTTTACTTTCAGCTGTTTTGCAGCCATCTTTACTATTTTTAATATAAAAATTTCCATGTAACTGAAAGCCAGTGTAAATGTTTCAACACTCTCAATAGTTAACCTCCATCGGCCCAATAAAACGTATATAATTAATTACAAGTTCTGCTGAGTGCTTAGTTTATTGCGAACAGCTGATAACAATCAAAGTCGTAACGTACTCGAGCGTTAAGGGTGCGGTACACTGAAAATTTTAATTGTATTTAAAAAATAATTTATTTGTACGAGATATGATTCATTTTGTAGGCATATATTGTGACTGTTTTTACTATAACGAAATTTTTTTATCTTTCATAGTTTTTGTATTATACCATATTAAAGTAAAAATTTGCAAAAATGGTTTTATGCATTAATGGAAAACAAACTTACTTACCGAAATGAAAAAAAAAATTTACACTGAAGAACACTGCCATGGACCATAAGAACCACATTGATTAGTTTTTTGTATTTTTAAAATATATATTTTTAAATTATGTGTTTTTAATTTTAAATTCATTTTTTTAAATACAAAAGAAAGAAATTTTGACTGTAATATGGAATAATAAATAATATATATATATATATATATTTTTAAACGATTAAAATTTTCAGTTGACCTCCTCCTTAACGTCGTAAGCCACTACGAATAATATTGTTCAATTATTGGTCAAAATAGCTCAGTTTACAGTGAACCATCTATAGATACACTGCGAGGCCGGGTGCCAAGGGAGGGCGCGGGTGTTTGAAGAGGGATATTATTTGATTTCACGAGCGCGTGTTTTTGCGGGGCTTCGAGGACTGAGGGTTCCCGAGCGAACGCATGGCCTCAAAGCCACTTACCGCGACGAGTAATTGGACTTGCAGCCGACTATTCCCGAGCTGACTTCTACGTGCCGCGTACAGGTCAACACACACACGTATCCAAGATAAATTAATAAGAGTGAAGGTAGTCGCCTGGGTGCTAGTATTTTGTCTTCCAGGGGCCTGGAAGGCCGACGTAGGCCCGATCCTATAGTCACTACCCAGAAGTTATTCCGTACACAAAAGGCTTTCCCAGCCAATTGGCAGATTATAGTCTCCACCTGGGTGATATATCTATTCTACGAACCTCTTCCAGCAAACACATCCTATAGGCCACACACAGAGATCGATCCACTCGTAGGTAAGGAAAGTCTTCCATTTCTTTACGGATGTGGTCTGTAGCACTTCCAGACGAGCAGTTTCGTAAACGATTTCAACATGGACGATTTGAATGTGTTTCGAAACCACATAATTGAAGTTTATGAGTTCTCCGACGAACTGGAAGATCATGTTTGGTTTCCAGAAAGATACATTAGAAATATGCCAGATCCGATGGATATATTAAGAGACAATATATTTGAAAAAAAATTCGATACCCATTTGTGCAA